>ML660232.1:180223-198013 GCA_007570785.1 Antilocapra americana
AGATCCCCTGGAGGAGGGCATGGCAACCCACTTCACTATTCTTGCCTGGAAAATCTCATGAATAGAGGAGGCTGGTTGGCTGCAATTCATAGGGTCACACAAAGTCAGACACAACTGAAGTGACTTGAATGCACACATGCATGCTACCTATTTTTATATGTGGATCCAAGTTTCCAATCTATATCATATTTTGCTTTATCTGAAGAATATAATTTAATATGACAGTTATTGTATAAGTAGGTCTACTATGGATTATATCTATCAGTTCTTATTTGTCTTAACTTTTTTTTTTTGCTTTCATTTTGGAAGGTTATTTTCACTGGATATAAAATGCAAATGTATTACTTCCCTATAAGTAGTGTACTAAATTATCATAAACTTAGTGACTTAAACAAAACACATTTTCTTACAATTTTGGATATCAGGAATCTGAAATTAGATTTACTGAGCTAAAATCAAGTTTTCATAAGGGCTGTGCTCCTTTCTGGAGGATCAAGATGATAGTCTATTTCCTTAAATCTTCAAGTTGTGGAGGCTGCTCACATTCCTTGGTATATTGTCTGCACTTCTGAAATTCAAAGCCAGCAATAGTAGGTCTTATCCTTCTCACATTGCTTTTCACACAAGCTTTATTTTATTTACTCCTTTTCTATTTTTAATGATTATGGTGAGCCCATCTAAATAGTTCAGGATAATCTCCCAGTCAATTAGCAAAATTAATTTCATTGACAACCTTAATTATGTTTCACATATAAAGCGACATTCATAGATTTCAGGGATTGGGACATAGACATCTTTTTAGAGCCATTATTCTACCTATTATAGTATGTCCTCTGGTCCCTAAAGATATATGTCTATCTCAAATGCAGCTTTGGGCTTCCCTGATGATTCAGATGGTAAAGAATCCACCTGAAATTTAGAAGAACAAAGTTTGATCCCTGGGTTGGGAAGATCCCCTGGAGAGGGAAATGGCATCCCAATCCAGTATTCTTGCCTGGAGAAATTTATGGGAAGAGGAGCCTGAGAGGCTACAGTTTATGGGGTTGCAAAGAGTTGGACACACTGAGCAAATAACAATTTCCAATGCAAAATATATTTATTCATCCCATAGATCCCCAAATTTTAAATCAATTATACCATCAACAAAAAGTCCAAATTCTTATGTAAAACTTATAAGGTCAAAAGTCTAATATCTTGTCTTTGCTGCTGCTGCTAAGTCGCTTCAGTCGTGTCCGACTCTGTGTGACCCCATAGACAGCAGCCCATCAGGCTCCCTGATCCCTGGGATTCTCCAGGCAAGAACACTGGAGTGGATTGCCATTTCCTTCTCCAATGCATGAAAGTGAAAAGTTAAAGTGAAGTCACTCAGTCGTGTCCGACTCTTTGCGACCCCATGGACTGCAGCATACCAGGCTCCTCTGTCCGTGGGATTTTCCAGACAAGAGTACTAGAGTGGGGGTGCCATCGCCTTCACCAATCTTGTCTTTAAATCATGCAAATTTTGAAAACTCAACGGTGACCACAGGACTGGAAGAGGTCAGTTTTCATTCCAATAGCAAAGAAAGGCAATATCAAAGAATGTTCACACTACCATACAGTTGCATTCATTTAATAGGCTAGTAAAGTAATGCTCAAAAATCCTTCAACCTAGGCTTCAACGGTATGTGAATTGAGAATTACCAGATATACTAACTGGCTTTAGAGAAGGCAGAGGAACCAGAGATCAAATTACTAACAACTGCTGGATTATAGAAAAAGAAGGATTTCCAGAAAAACATCTATTTTGGCTTCATTGACTATGCTAAGGCCTTTGACTGTGTGGATCATAACAAGCTGTGGGAAGTAATTAAAGGGGTGGGAATACCAGAACAACTTACCTGTCTCCTGAGAAACCCATATGCAGGTCAAGAACAAGAGAATCAGGCATGGAATAAGGGACTGGTTCAAAATTAGGAAAAAAGTATGACAAAGCTATATGTTGTTGTTGCTTATTTAACTTATATGCAAAGTGCGTCATATGAAATGCTGGGCTGGATGACTCATATGCTGGAATCAAGATTGCTGGGAGAAATCTCAACAACCTTAGATATGCAGAGGAAGAACTAAAGAGCCTCTAGATGAAGGTGAAAGAGGAAAGTGAATACCTGGCTTAAAACTCATCATTCAAAACACTAAGTACATGGCATCCTGCCCCATCACCTCATGGCAAATAGATAGGGAAGAAGTGGAAACAGTGCCAGATTTTATTTTCTTGGGCTCCAAAATCACTAGAGATGATGACTGTAACTATGAAATTAAAACATGCTTGCTCCTCTGAAGAGAAGTCATGACAAACCTTGACAGCATATTAAAAAGCAGAGACATCACTTTGCTAACAAAAGTCCATAGAGTCAAAGCTATGATTTTTCCAGCAGTCATGTATGGATGTGAGAATTGGACCATAAAGAATGCTGAAAGCTAGAGAATTGATTCTTTTGAATTGTGGTGCTGGAAAAGACTCTGGAGAGCCTCTTGGACAGCAAGGAGATCAATCCTGTCAATCCTAAAGGAAATCAATGCTGAATATTCATTGGAAGGATTGATGCTAAAGCTGAAGCTGAAGCTGAAGCTGAAGCTCCAATACTTTGGCCACTTGATACAAAGAGCCAACTCATTGGAAAAGACAATGATGCTAGAAAAGGTTGAGGGAAAGAAGAGAAGGGGGGTGGCAGAGGATGAAATGCTTAAATAACATCACTGACTCAAAGAACATAAGTTTGAGCAAACTCCGGGAGATAGTGAAGGACAGAGAAGCCAGTCAATGGAGTCACAAAGAGTCAGACATGAATAAGCGACTCAACAAGAACAACAAAGCATGTCAAGTAGATATTGGTAGAGCTCTGGATATAATCCATTTGGAGACAATTTACTTTCTATCTATGGACTTGTGAAACTAAAAAACCATGTATCTGTTTTCAAAGTGCAATGGAGGGACTATTATAAGATATTAGTTATATGTATTCCATTTCAAAAAAGACAAAAATGGAAGGTAAAAAGAGACACCAGTCCTCAGCAATTTTGAAACCTATAAAGGAAAGCTCTATTTAATTTCAATATCTGAGAATATTACATGGCTCATAGTTCTGCTCTCTGATGTATTTCCATTTTATTCTCTCTCATAGCTTTCATCTCTCTGCTGACATTGAGTATTTGATCTCACATATTGCCTACCTTTTTCATTAGAACTCCTCATTTTTTCATTGATTTTACTTTTAAAACATTCTTGCCAGATATATCCAATATTCATGTCATATCTGAGTCTGGTTGTGGGTTTTCAGTGATGCTATTATCCTTTGCTTTTGGTAAGCTTTACAATGTTTGTTGAAACCTTGTTTTAATTTTTAGAGCAGTAGATGCCAAGGTAAACATTGCATTGTTTGGAAATATTTTAACATTGCCTTCTCCTAAGCCTTTTATGTGGGGTTTTGTTTAATGTAGTCTGTTGTTTGGTTGTATTTAAAATGCATTGTTCTTGTGCTTTTCAGAGTTAAATCGCCTATTTCCTATGTGTACTATTGACTTCAGATTCCTCCAGTGACATCTCATTTTGTATTCTCTCTTGGATTATGGCCTTTCCTTTTTACTGTTCCCAAGAGGTGATCTCTTACAAATCTTTTAGCTGTATGCAAGTCTTATTTTTATATGAGTCCTATTAGAATTGTGATATTGTACAGATGATTCTATTATTTGAAACATATATTAAAGATTCAACAATTAAGTAGCATAGAATTAGTGTGCTTATAATGAATGTGTCAACATACATAGACTTTAGAACATTATATGATATAGGAAAATATTGTTCTGTTTCAACTTATTTCATAAGGAAATTGAATTACAGTAAATTGAAAAAAATCCACTTGAAGCTAGCTTAAAATATATTTAGGGATAGTTTTATATAAATATATTATAACATAAATCATTGTTTAAAAATATGAGACTAGTGATAAGATCGTTGTGAAAAGAGGTGATTTGATGCTTAAGGGGTTTTATTTTCTCAAGTTAATAAATTGTAAAATAGAAAGGAGTCAAGATAGAATACTAAAAGAAAGGTAAGTATAAATACAGATAGACAACACTGTGAATAAAATCAAAATTTCTGCTCACTCTTTTTTATGATTATCAATGAGAGAGGGACTTTCAAAATAGCAGAAGAATAAGATGTGAAGATCACCTTCCTCCCTACAAATACATCAGAAATGCATCTATATGTGGAACAATTCCTAAAAAGAATATCTAGATGCTGGCAGAAGACCTCAGACTTCAAAAAAGGAAAATTAACATCCACAGAATGAGTTTGTAAGTTTCTTTGCATTTTACTTTATTTTTGGTTGAATGTTGCTATCATCATATGTTTTGGCATGCATCAACTCAAACTAGAGCACAATTGCACTCATCTCACAGGCTAGTAAAGTAATGCTCAAAATTCTCCAGGCCAGGCTTCAGCAATACGTGAACCATGAACTTCCAGATGGTCAAGCTGGTTTTAGAAAAGGCAGAGGAACCAGAGATCAAACTGCCAACAAACGCTGGATTATAATAAAAGCAAGAGAGTTCCAGAAAAACATTTACTTCTGCTTTATTGACTATGCCAAAGCCTTTGACTAGGTGGATCACAATAAACTGGAAAATTCTGAATGAGATGGGAATACCAGACCATCTGACCAGACTCTTGAGAAACATGTATGCAGGTCAGGAAGCAACAGTTAGAAATGGACATGGAACAACAGACTGATTCCAAATAGAAAAAGGAGTGTGTCAAGTCTGTTTATTGTCACCCTGCTTATTTAACTTGTATGCAGAATACATCATGAGAAATGCTGGGCTGGAAGAAGCACAAGCTGGAATCAAGATTGCCAGGAAAAATATCAATAACCTCAGATATGCAGATGCCACCACCCTTATGGCAGAAAGTGAAGAGGAACTAAAAAGCCTCTTGAAGAAAGTGAAAGAGGAGAGTTGAAAAGTTGGCTTAAGGCTCAACATTCAGGAAACTAAGATTATGGCATCTGGTCCCATCACTTCATGGCAGATAGATGGGGAAACAGTGGAAACAGTGTCAGACTTTATTTTTGGGGGTTCCAATCACTGCAGATGGTGATTGTAGCCATGAAATTAAAAGATGCTTACTCCTTGGAAGGAAAGTTATAGCCAACCTAGATAGCATACTGAAAAGCAGAAACATTACTTTGCCAAAAAAGGTCCATCTACTCAAGACTATGATTTTTCCAGTAGTCATATATGGATATGAGAGTTGGACAGTGAAAAAGGCTGAGCACTGAAGAATTGATGCTTTTGAACCATGATGTTGGAGAAGACTCTTGAGAGTCCCTTGGACTGCAAAGAGATCCAACCAGTCCATCCTAAAGGAGATCAGTCCTGGGTGTTCGTTGGAAGGACTGATGTTGAAGCTAAAACTCCAATACTTTGGCCACCTCATGTGAAGAGTTGATTCAATGGAAAAGTCCCTGATGCTGGGAAGGATTGAGGGCAGAAGGAAAAGGGAACAACAGAAGATGAGATGGCTGGATGATATCACTGACTCCATGGATACTGGTGGACTCTGGGAGTTGGTGATAGACAGGGAGGCCTGGCCTGCTGCAGTTCGTGGGGTTGCAAAGAGTCGGACACGACTGAATAACTAAACTGAACTGAAATAAATTCCCTCTTTGTTTGTATGTTTGTTTGATTTCCTTCTTTTTGCCTCTAACTTTTTCTTTCTCTTCTGTGCAGTGTGGCTTGTGGAGTTTTGTTTCTACAGTAATGGGTTAGGCCTGAACATCCAAGGCAGGAGACCCAAATCAAAGACATTGGCCCACCAGAGAATGCCTGACCACATAACACAAGGCCCAACGGTCTCCATCTCAACACTAAAACAAAACCTCACCCAAAGGCCAGCAAGTTCCAGTGATGGACACAACATGCCAAACCATTAGCAATACACAACACTGCCCGTTAGCTGCCCAATGACATACCAAGCCCACAGACGACCCAAAACACACCACTAGACACAGCATTGCCCTTCAGAGAGACAACATTCAGCTCTGCACACCAGAAAACAAACACCAGTTCTCCAAACCAGGAAAAATTCATAAGGAACTAGTCCAATTCCACCTACTCATGGCAGGCTCCACAAATAAGAGGAACAACGATGTTGAATCCTGCAGATCAAAACCCAAAATTCAACATCCATTTATGATAAAAAATCCTCCAAAAAGCAGGAATAGAAGGAACATACCTCAACATAATAAAAGCTATATATGACAAACCCACAGCAAACATTATCCTCAATGGTGAAAAACTGAAAGCATTCCCCCTGAAGTCAGGAACAAGACAAGGGTGCCCACTCTTACCTTTCCTTTGTTTATGTAAGTTTCGGGTGATTTGGGGTGGTGGGTTTGGACACTTACACATGGGTAGAAAAGATCCTCACAAATGCTGGTCGGGGTCCTTGGCTAAGAGGAGACTCTGCTTTGGGTCCGCCAGTGTAATAAACTGCACTTCACTATCTGCATTGCCCTTCTGAATGAGTTTGCTTCCCGGAGCATGTGGCTACAACAATATGAGAAAATATTTGAGGAGATTATAGTTGAAAACTTTCCTCACATGGGAAAGGAAATATCCACTCCAGTTCAGGAAGTCCAGAGAGTACCATAAACAATAAACTCAAAGAGAAATATACCAAGACACATATTAATCAAAGTAATGAAAATTAAACACAAATTTAAAATATTAAAAGCAACAAGGGTCTCTGGGACTGAATACTGGAGTTGGTAGCCGTTCCCTTCTCCATGGGATCTTCCCAACCCAGGGATCCAACCCAAGTCTCCTACATTGCAGGTGGGTTCTTTACCATCTGAGCCACCAAGAAAAAAAGAAGTTGAGATTTGGGTTTTATTTGGTGGGAATGTTAGGACTGGGGCCTGGGAGATAGTTTTTCAGGTGATTTCAAGAGACCTGACTCTGAGGAAGCAGGGGAGAAGCCAGGCTAAATGCAAGTTTGCAGTCAGGGGCATGTAATCTGTATATTTAAAAAATTACTGTTAATTAAGAGAAAACTAAATCTTTCACATGAAGAGAATTAGCAATCTTCTATGTATGGGAAGAAGCAACAGTCTGGCCTTGCTGAAATCATTTCTTTCATATGCATATAGCTACCTGGGGCCAATCTTGCTTCCTTGTTTATTGTAAGAGACAAGGAATGTGGCATGCCTCCTCTCACACCTCCCCAGCTTCTCAGTTCTTACTGATAACTGGGGAGGAAGTAGCTGATGGCATCCAAATAGCTGGGTTTTTTTCACCTGCACTCAGAAATTTGCATTGGGAAATGTGTGTTTACTAGTAGAGTATAGAGCAGAAAACATTTCATTTCACAATACAACTAATAAAATAAATTTGTTTAGTTAGACATCTTATTACCAATAAAATATTTCAGTATCTTTAGGTGTCAGAACTGTTCTTTGGGCAACTAAAAACAACTAAAAAAGAAACTGCATTTCTTTTGCAAATCTTTACAAACCAAAATGTAGATACTGGTCACAAGGACCTGAGACTAATTAGGTCCATCAAGCAAGACCTAAATCCAAGGGAAAAAAACAAAAAAGAGTGGGTATGCTCCTTTAACCAAACCTTACAGATAGTAAACCTTAGTCAACTGAGCAAGAAACTTCAATGTATACCAACTGTTTTTAAACTAGTAAATTTATACTATAATACTTGATTCATGAGTAATTTTTTTCTCAAGATAAGCCATCTAGTTTTGCCTATTTATGTCTGTGTACACATTACATGCATATCTATCATGTTGGGAAGCAAGACTGATCTCAAAAACAGACAAGTGACACAAAGTGAGCACAGGTCTGGTGCTAAAGCAAAAACAACATTCCCTACTTCAAGATCAGTGCCAAGGGGGCCATCAAAGTGGAGTAGGTCGTCCAGATGATTGCTGAGAACACACTGAAACAGGAAACAAAGGTGTAACTGTTCAGTGAGTTCCCCTAGCCCAACCAACTAGACAAGAATGACTAAGCCAAAACCTCAGCAGAGAGATGCACCTGCTGAAGTAGCAGAGACAGCAGAGCACAGAGTCCTTCATGAACTGAGAACACACCTTCCTAGACCTTTCTCCACAAGCCCCTCTCCTCTCCACACATAGTCATCTCTCACTCAGCTGCCAAAATAACCCCCAGTCACTACCACCCCTACACACACACACACGCACTGGGGTTCATGCATCAGCTCTCTGACAATAGCAGGATGAGCCAGCTGTAGAAATCCTCCTGGTGTGTAGTTGGCATCATAAGCTTCTTCTTTTCATCCTCTGGAGAGAGAGAACTGATTACAGTTAATCTGTGTCTAATCATTTCTGATTTTTTTTTAAACCTTCCTGTGCCTACCGATGCAGGAGATGGAAGAGACACATGTTCATTTCTTGGGTCAGGAATATCCCCTGGAAGAGGGAATTGCAACCCACTCCAGTATTATTGCCTGGAGAATCCCATGGGCAGAGGAAATTGAGGGGCTACAGTCCATAGGGTTGCACAGAGTCAGATATGAGTGATGATTTACATGCCGCTGATCTTCTTACCACCCCATTCCCCCTGTCCCATGAAGGCCACCACCTGGGAAGGCTGGTACCCTGAGCTCCATCACAGTCTCACATCTTGTCTGATGAGTCTGAGTTTTGTATATATCTGTTAATGCTTGTTACTTTAAACTCATCAGATCTTTTTAAAGTATTCATTTATTATGTAATGCTTCTTAGAAAACAATCTTATAGTACATATTAATATATGCAACCAATGAAAAATATGTAGCTTAGTGTAAGAAATTATTGGATTATGTGTTTAACTCCTGTGATGCAGGCATAAAGATGGATGGTAGAACTCTGTCTGGATCACAGAGTATTTAACACCTCAAAATTCAGAAATCCATCTGGAAGCCATATTGTGTACAGTAGGCATCAGAATTATGTATGCCTTTTATCAAAGACTTTTGGGTTTCCCTAGTGGCTCAGAAGGTAAAGAATCTGTCTGTAATGTAGGACATGTGGGCTTGATTCCAGGGTTGGGAAATTCATTTGGAGAAGGGAGTGCCTACTCACTCCAAGATTCTTTCCTGGATAATTCCAGGTACAGAGGAGCCTGGTGGGCTACTGTCCATGGAGTCACAGAGTCAAACACGGGTGAGTGACTAACACTTTCACACACATACACATTATGCATTTGAAATATCTCTACCTCTGGAAAGTATTGTCAATATTAAGTTTATAAAGAAATCTATTTAATTTAAAAAGAAGGCACTTACATTTGAAGAAACAGGCCAAAGTGACTTTCAGGTTCATGCAATATTAAGTTGCTATTAATGTTTAAGCTTATTTTTCTGATTAAAATTGACATGTCATTAAATGTCACCAAAATTAAGTATAATATTTCATTGTACCTAGATTTAATAAATAAGAACTTATTATATCTGTTGCAAGGAAAATGATATGATAAAACTTTAAAGTAAACATAGATGAAATAGGAGCTGTAGCATAAACACTTTAAAATAATTGTATTTTCGTAATGTCTACTTACAATGACCTTTCCAGATATTTGGTAGGTTAAAGTTCTAAAAATGTGTTAAGTTAAATAATGAAAGTTTATTGAAAAACTAATTTCACGTATAAAGATACTGAGACATTAATTACTAAATAGAGAACCTAAAGGCATTTAGGTCTATCAAGAAAAATACCTGGTTTTAATCTGAAATGTTCTCTGAAAGAAAACAAGGGGTTTTAGAAATTATCACTAGTGTTTGTGTGCACCACTATTATTGTTCAGTCACTCAGTCGTGTCCGACTCTTTGTGACCTCATAGACCCCACACACCAGGCTTCCCTGTCCTTCACTATCTCCCAGAGTTTGCTCAAACTCGTGTCCATTGAGTCAGTGATGCCATCCAACCGTCTCATTTTTTGTCATCCCCTTCTCCTTCTGCCTTCAATCTTTCCCAGCATCAGGGACTGTTCTAATGAGTCAGTTCTTTGCATCAGGTGACCAAAGTATTGGAGCTTCAGCTTCAGCATCAGTCCTTCCAATGAATATTCAGGGTTGATTTCCTTTAGGATTGACTGGTTTGATCCCCTTACAGTCCAAGGGACTCTCAAAAGTCTTCTCCAACACCACAGTTCAAAAGCATCGATTCATCAACATTCAGCGTTGTTTATGGTCCAACTCTCACATCCACACATGACTACTGGAAATACCATAGCTTTGATTATAGGGAACTTTGTTGGCAAAGTAATGCCTCTGTTTATTGATAAGCTCTTTAGGTTGGTCTTAGCTTTTCTTCCAAGGAGCAATCATCTTTTAATTTCATGGCTGCAGTCACTGTCTGCAGTGATTTTGGAGCCCAAGAAAATAAAATCTCTCACTGTTTCCACTGTTTCCCCATCTATTTGCTATGAAGTGGTGGGACTGGATGCCATGATTTTTGTTTTTCAAATGTTGTGTTTTAAGTCAGCTTTTTCACTCTCCTCTTTCACCCTCATTAAAAGGCTCTTTAGTTTCTCTTTGCTTTCTGCCATAAGAGTGGTTTCACCTACATATCTGAAGATGTTGATATTTCTCTTAGAAATCTTAATTCTGGCTTGTTCTTCATCCGGCCAGACATTTTGCATGATATATTCTGCATCTAAGTTAAATGAGCAGGGTGAAAACATATAGCCTTGACGTACTGCTTTCCCAATTTGGAACCAGTTTATTGTTTCATGTCTAGTTCTAACTTGCTTCTTGACCTTCATATAGGTTTCTCAGGAGGCAAGTAAGATAGTCTGCTATTCCCATCTTTTTAAGAATTTTCCGCAGTTTGTTGTAACCCATACAGTCAAAATCTTTAGCGTAGTTAATGAAGCAGAAGTAGATATTTTTCTGGAATTCTCTTGCTTTTTTTTGATCCAATGGATGTTGGCAATTTGATCTCTGGTTCCTCTGCCTTTTCTAAATTCAGCTTGAACATCTGAAGTTCTCAGTTTACATACTGTTGAAACATAATTTGGAGAATTTTGAGCACTACTTTGGTAGTGTGCGAGATGAGTGCAATTGTGCAGTAGTTTGAACATTCTTCATCATTGCTTTACTTTGTGATTGGAATGAAAACTGACCTTTTCTGTCCTGTGGTTCATCAGTCTGTAGAATGCCAATGGTTCATCAGTCTGTAGAATGCCAATGTAAATGACAATTTTTAATTACTAACTTCTTAGCTTTTAGTAAAAAGCTTTTACTATACTATTTTTCTTGATTCCACATATATGCAACAGTCTATTTTATACATGTAACAGATCTCCTTGATCCATTAATCTGTCATTGGACATTTATTGTGTTTTTATGTCCTGGCTATTGTAAATAATACCACGGTGAATAATGGGGTTCCTATGTCCTTTTGAATTATGGTTTTCTCAGGGTATATGCCCAGTCATGGAATTGCTGGGTCATACGGTAGTTATATACTTAGTTTTTCAAGAAACCTTTATAGTGTTTTCCATAGTGGCTGTATCAAGTTACATTTCACCAACAGTGTAGGTGTGTTTCCTTTTCTCCACACCCCCTGAAGCATTTATTGATTATAGGCTTTTTGATGATATCCATACTGACTAGTGTGAGGTTGTATATCATTGTAGTTTTGATTTGCATTTCTCTAATAACTATTGATATTGAACATCTTTTCATGTGCCTCTTGGCCACCAGTATGTCTTCTTTAGAGAGATATGTATTAAGTCTTCCACCCATATTTTTGATTGGGTTGTTTGGTTATTGTTTATGTTTTTGGATTTGAGGCTGCATGAGCTGCTTGTGCACTTTGGAGATTAATCCTCTGTGAGTTGTTTCATTTCTAAATATTTTATCACATTTTGAAAGTGATATTTTCACCTCATTTATGGTTTCCTTTGTTGCTCAAAAGGTTTTAATTTTAACTAGGCCCCACTTATTAATTTTTGTTTTTATTTTCACTACTCTAGAAGGTGGGACAAGAAAAGATCTTGCTGTGATTTATGGCAAAGATTGTTTTGCTCATCCTTTCCTCTAAGAGTTTTATAGTGCCTGAACTTTCGTTTAGCTCTTTAAATCATTTTGAGTTTTGAGTTTGTGTATCATGTTACAGAGTATTCTAAATTAATTATTTTATATGTAGCTCTCCAGTTTTCCTAGACTACTTATTAAAGAGGCTATCTTTCTCTATTGTATAGTCCTGCATCCTTTGTCATAGAAGAGGTAACCATAGTTCTGCAGGTTTATCTCTGGGATTTCCATCCTGTACCACTGATCTACATTTCTGTTTCTGTGCCAGAACCATTTTCTTTTGATTACTGTAGTTTTGTAGTATAGTTTGACATTGAGGAACTTGATTCCTCCAATTCCATTTTGCTTTCACAATATTGCTTGGCTATTTGAGGTCTTTTGTGTTTCCATACAAACTATACAAATTTCTACTCTAATTCGGTGAAAAATTTCATTTGTAATTTGATAGAGATTGCATTGAATCCACTGATTACTTTGAATAGTACAGTTTTTTTTTTTCACAATAATGGTTCTTTCCATACATGAACATGGTATACTTCTCAATCTGTTTGTGATATCTTTGATTTCTTTCATATGTGTTTTATAGTTTTCTGGGTTCAGGTTTTTTGCCTTTTTTAGAGTTTCCTTTAAAATTAATATATGTTTCTAATTGTAGGATAATTGCTTTACAATGCAGTGTTGATCTTTGCCATACAATGAAATGAATCAGTCATAACTGTATTTTGCCTTAAGTAGGTTTATTTCTCGTATTTTCTTCCTTTTGTTATGATGGTTCAGTTCAGTTCAGTCACTCAGTTGTGTCCAACTCTTTTTGACCCCATGAAATTTCAGCACATCAGGCCTCCCTATCCATCACCAACTGCAGGAGTTTAACCAAATCCATGTCAATTGAGTCGGTGATGCCATTCAATCAACTCATCCTCTGTCGTTCCTTTCTCCTCCTGCCCTCAATCTTTCCCAGCATCAGGGTATTTTCAATAAGTCAGCTCTTCACATCAGGTGGCCAAAGCACTGGAGTTTCAGTTTCAACATCAGTCCTTCCAATGAATACCCAGGACTGATATCCTTTGGGACGGACTGGTTGGATCTCCTTGCAGTCCAAGAGACTCTCAAGAGTCTTCTCCAACACTACAGTTCAAAAGCATCAATTCTTCCATGCTCAGCCTTTTTCACTGTCCAACTCTCACATCCATACATGACTACTAGAAAAACCGTAGTCTTGACTAGATGGAATTTTGTTGACAAAGTAATGTCTCTGATTTTTAATATGCTGTCTAGGATGGTCATAACTTTCCTTCCAAAGAGTGTCTTTTAATTTCATGGCTGTAATCACCATCTGCAGTGATTTTGGAGCCCCCCAAAATAAGGTCTGACACTGTTTCAACTGTTTCTCCATCTATTTTCCATGAAGTGATGGGACCAGATGCCATGATCTTAGTTTTCTGAATGTTCAGCTTTAAGCCAACTTTTTCACTATCCTCTTTCACTTTCATCAGGAAGTTCTTTAGTTCTTCTTCATTTTCTGCCATAAGGATTATGTCATCTTCATGTCTGAGGTGATTGATATTTCACCTGGCCATGCTAATTCCAATTTTTGCTTCTTCCAGCCCACCGTTTCTCATGATGTACTCTGCATACAAATTAAACAAGCAGGGTGACAATATACAGCCTCGACACACTCCTTTTCCTATTTGGCACCAGTCTGTTGTTCCATGTCCAGTTCTAACTGTTGCTTCCTGACCTGCATACAGGTTTCTCAAGAGGCAGGTCAGGTGGTCTGGTGTTCCCATCTTCTTCAGAATTGTCCACAGTTTATTGTGATCCACACAGTCAAAGGCTTTGTCATAGTAAATAAAGCAGAAATAGATGTTTTTCTGAAACTCTCCTGCTTTTCTGATGACACAGCGAATGTTGGCAATTTAATTTATGGTTCCTCTGAAGATTGACTTGGAGAATTTTGAGCATTACTTTACTAGAGTGTGAGATGAGTGCAACTGTGCATAAGTTTGAGCATTCTTTGGCATTGCCTTTCTTTGGGACTGGAATGAAAACTGACTTTTTTCCAGTCCCATGGCCAATGCCAAGTTTCCCAAATTTGCTGATATATTGAGTGCAGCAGTTTCACAGAATCATGTTTTAGGATTTGAAATAGCTCAACTGGATTCCATCACCTCCACTAGCTTTGTTCATAGTGATGCTTCCTAAGGCCCACCTGACTTCACATTCCAGGGTTTCTCGCTCTAGGTGAATGTGAGTGGTCACACCATCCTGATTATGGTGGTAAATGGAATTATGTCCTTAAAATATCTTTCTGATCTTTTGTTGCTAGTGAATAGATTGCTGTGCTCTAATTTTGTTTCCTACAACTTTGTCAAATTTACTAATGAGCCCTAAATTTTTTTCTGGTGATATCTTTAGAATTTTTCTATGTACAGTATCAGGTCATCTGCAAACTATGATAGTTAAATCGTTTTCCAATTTGACTGTTTTCAATGTCTTTGTATCCCTGATTTCCATGGTCAGGACTTTCAAATCTATATTGAATAAGAGTACATGATTATCTCAATAGATGCAGAGAAAGCCTTTGACAAAATTCAACATCCATTTATGATAAAAACCCTCCAAAAAGTAGGAATAGAAGGAACATTCCTCAACATAATAAAAGCTATATATGACAAACCCACAGCAAACATTATCCTTAATGGTGAAAAAATGAAAGCATTCCCCCTGAAGTCAGGAACAAGACAAGGGTGCCCACTCTCACCACTACTTTTCAACATAGTTTTGGAAGTCTTGGCCACAGCAATCAGAGCAGATAAAGAAATCAAAGGAATACAGATTGGAAAAGAAGAAGTAAAACTCTCTCTGTTTGCAGATGACATGATCCTCTATATTGAAAACCCTAAAGACTCTACGAGAAAATTACTAGAGCTAATCAGTGAATATAGCAAAGTTTCAGGATACAAAATCAACACACAGAAATCCCTTGCATTTCTATACACTAACAATGAAAAAACAGAAAAAGAAATTATGGAAACAATTCCATTCACCATCGAATCAAAAAGAATAAAATACTTAGGAGTATTTCTACCTAAAGATACAAAAGACTTGTATATAGAAAACTATAAAACACTGATGAAAGAAATCAAAGAGGACACAAACAGATGGAGAAATGTGCCGTGTTCGTGGATTGGAAGAATCAATATAGTGAAAATGAGTATACTACCCAAAGCAATCTATAGATTCAATGCAATTCCTATCAAGCTACCAGAGGTCTTTTTTAGAGAATTAGAACAAATAATTCCACAATTTGTATGGAAATACAAAAAACCTCATATAGCCAAAGCAATCTTGAGAAAGAAGAATGGAATGGGAGGAATCAACCTACCTGACTTTAAGCTATACTACAAATCCACAGTCATTAAGACAGTATGGTACTGGCACAAAGACAGAAATATAGATCAATGGAACAAAATAGATAGCCCAGAGATAAATCCACGCATCTATGGACACCTTATATTTGACAAAGGAGGCAAGAATATACAATGGAGAAAAGACAACCTCTTTAACAAGTGGTGCTGGGAAAACTGGATAGCCACTTGTAAAATAATGAAACTAGAACACTTTCTAACACCATACACAAAGATAAATTCAAAATGGATCAAAGATGTAGGCATAAGAGCAGAAACTATAAAACTCCTAGAGGATAACATTGGGAAAACACTCTCCGACATCAACCAAAGCAGGATCCTACATGACCCACCTCCCAGAATATTGGAAATAAAAACACGAATAAACAAATGGGACCTAATTAAAATTAAAAGCTTCTGCACTGCAAAGGAAACTATAAGCAAGGTGAAAAGACAGCCTTCAGAATGGGAGAAAATAATAGCCAATGAAGCAACGGACAAACAATTAATCTCAAAAATATATAAGCAACTCCTGCAGCTCCATTCTAGGAAAATAAACAACCCAATCAAAAAGTGGGCCAAAGAATTGAACAGACGTTTCTCCAAAGAAGACATAAAAATGGCTAACAAACACTTGAAAAGATGCTCAACATCACTCATTATCAGAGAAATGCAAATCAAAACCACAATGAGATATCACTTTACACCACTCAGAATGGCTGCAATCCAAAAATCCACAAGTAATAAATGCTGGAGAGGATGTGGAGAAAAGGGAACTCTCTTACACTGTTGGTGGGATTGCAAACTAGTACAGCCTCTATGGAAAACAGTGTGGAGGTTCCTTAAAAAACTGCAAATAGTCCTCCCATATGACCCAGCAATCCCACTGTTGGGCATATATACCGAGGAAACCAGAATTGAAAGAGACACGTGTACCCCAATGTTCATCGCTGCATTGTTTACAATAGCCAGGACATGGAACCAACCTAGATGCCCATCAACTGATGAATGGATAAGAAAGCTGTGGTACATATACACAATGGAATATTACTCAGCATTAAGGAAAAATTCATTGGAAGCAGTTCTACTCAGATGGACGAAACTGGAGCCCATTATCCAGAGTGAAGTAAGCCAGAAGCAAAAACAACAATACAGTATATTAACGCATATATATGGAATTTAGGAAGACGGTAACGAGAACCCAGCATACGAGACAGCAAAAGGAACACAGATGTATAGAATAGACTCAGGGCCTCTGTGGATGAGGGAAAGGGTGGGATGATATGGGAGAATGGCATTGAAACATGTTAATTATCATATGTCTAAGCAATAGCCGGCCCAGGATTGATGCTTGGGACTGGTGCAACGAGATTTCCTGGGGGGAGGGAGGAGGGAGGGGGGTTATGGAGGGGGAGCATATGTGAACCCATGGTGATATCATGTCATTGTTTGGCAAAACTAATACAAAAAAATGTTTAATAAAAAAAAAAAGAGTACATAGAGTGGGCATCCTTCTGTTTCTGATCTTAGAGGACATGCTTCCAGTTTTCTCCTTTAAGAACGATGTTTACTGTAGGTTT
Organism: Antilocapra americana; assembly: GCA_007570785.1. Lineage (NCBI taxonomy): Eukaryota > Metazoa > Chordata > Mammalia > Artiodactyla > Antilocapridae > Antilocapra > Antilocapra americana. The sequence goes on from ML660232.1 coordinate 197,311, forward strand.
GTCATATATGGTCTTTATTATTTAGAGATAGATTCCCTCTATTCCCTCCTTTGGAGAGTTTTTATTATAAATGATGCTGCATTTTGGCAGTCTTTTTCTGCATCTATTGAGATGTTCATTTTTTTTCTTATTTAATTAATTAATATGATGTTGATTTGCAAATATTGAAGAACCCTTGCATTCTTTGGAAACAACCCCACTTGATCACAGTGTATAAATCTTTGAATATGTTTTGGATTCTGTTTATTAGTATTTTGTTGAGGATTTTTGCATGGTAAATGGGATACAGGTCTGTAATTTTCTTTTCTTTTCTTTTTGTGGGTGTGATATCTTTGTCTGGTTGTGGTATCAGGGTGATGATGGCCTTATAGAACAAATTACACAGTGTTCTTCCCTCTACAATTTTTTTAAGAGTTTGAAAAAAATAAGCATTTGATCCTCTCAAAATGTTAGATTGAATTCCCCTGTGAAAACATCTTGTCCTGGACTTTTGTTTGTTGGAATATTTTTAATTACATTTTCAAATGTTATTATTTGTGACTATTCTATTTATATTTTTTATTTCTTCCTGGTTCAATTTTTGAAACTTGTTTTTTTCCCAAGAAATTTTTCCATTTCTTCCAGATTATCCAGTTTATTGGCAAATAGTCATTTGTAATAGTCTCTTATAATCCTTATTATTTCTGCAGTGTCAGTTGTAATT
>ML660232.1:216448-233157 GCA_007570785.1 Antilocapra americana
TATATATATATATATATGTGTGTGTGTGTGTGTGTGTGTGTATAATGAAATTAATAGAAATAAAAAGCAAGTCCTGATTCTGTTATAAAGATTATGTTATAGAATTTTAGAAAGTAGACGAATACCTATGAAACTCAGTTGTACCTAATGATTTGAAATATGAATAATACAAAATACCTACAGAGTATTAGATTTTCGATAAATGACTAAAATGATATTTTTTATTCCACAGGTTGTTCTGGAAACTTGCCACTACCCCCATTAAGATGTAGTATTTATATCTCCTCTGATTGAACTCAAGAGGACGTTTGTGAGTGCATGCCATAAAGCAATGCTATATGACTTTAGAAACTAGGTCACAGAAAATAGTTCTCATTAGACTGTGTCCCTCTCTTATCCTTCTCTATCAGAGGGCAGACAGACTGTAAATCACCATCACAGAAAACTAATAAATCTCATCACACTGACCATAGCCTTGTCTAACTCTGTGAAGCTATGAGCCATGCCATGAAGGACCACCCCTACAGGTGGGCCATGGTGGAGAGTTCTGACAAAATGTGGTCCACTGGAGAAGGGAATGGCAAACCACTTCTGTGTTCCTTCCTTGAGAACCTCATGAACAGTATGAAAAGGCAAAAAGATAGGACACTGAAAGATGAACTCCCCAGGTCAGTAGCTGCCACATATGCTACTGGAAATCAGTGGCGAAATAACTTCAGAAAGAATGAAAGGATGAAGCCAAAGTAAAAACAACACCAAGATGTGGATGTGACAGGTGATGGAAGCAAGGTCCAACGCTGTAAAGAAAAATATTGCCTAGGAATTCGGAATGCTAGGTCCATGAATCAAGACAAATTGAAAGTGGTCAAACAGGAGAAGGCAAGAGTGAATGTCAACATTTTAGGAATCCGTAAACTAAAATGTACTGGAATGGGTGAATTTAACTCAGATGACCATTATATCTACTACTGTGGGCAGGAATCCCTTAGAAGGAATGGAGTAGCCATCATAGTCAACAAAAGATTCTGAAATGCAGTACTTGGATGCAATCTCAAAAATGACAAAATGATCTCTGTTCATTTCCAAGGCAAATCATTTAATATCACAGTAATCCAAGTCTATGCCCTAACCAGTAATGCTGAAGAAACTGAAGTTGAATGCTTCTATGAATACCTACAAGACTTTCTAGAACTAACACCTAGAAAAAATGTCTTTTTCATTACAGGAGACTGGAATCAAAAAGTAGGAAGTCAAGAAACACCTGGAATAACAGGCAAATTTGGCCTTGGGGTACAAAATGAAGCAGGGCAGAAGCTAATAGCATTCTGCCAAGAGAATGCACTGGCCATAGCAGATACCCTCATCCAAGAACACAAGAGAAGGCTCTACATATGGACATCACTAGGTGGTCAACACTGAAATTATATTGATTATATTCTTTGCAGCCAAAGATGAAGAAGCTCTATACAGTCAGCAAAAACAAGACCAGGAGCTGACTGTGGTTCAGATCATGAACACCTTATTGCCAAATTCAGATTGAAATTGAAGAAAGTAGGGAAAACCACTAGACCATTCAGGTATGACCTAAATTAAATCCCTTATGATTATACTGTGGAAGTGAGAAATAGATTTAAGGAACTAGATCTGATAGACAGAGTATCTGATGAACTATGGATGGAGGTTGGTTATATTGTACAGGAGACAGGGAGCAAGAACACCCCCAAGAAAAAGAAATGGAAAAAAGCAAAATGACTGTCTGAGGAGGCCTTACAAACAGCTGTGAAAAGAAGAGAAGATGACAGCAAAAGACAAAAGGAAAGATATACCCACTGGAATGCAGAGTTCTAAAGAATAGCAAGGAGTGATAAGAAAGACTTCCTCAGCAAGCAGTGCAAAGAAATAGACGAAACCAATAAAATGGAAAAGATTATAGATCTCTTCATGAAAATTAGAGATACATAGGGAACATTTCATGCAAAGATGGGCTCAGTAAAGGACAGAAAAAAAAAAAAAAGAAAGAAATGGTATGGACCTAACAAAAGCAGAAGATATGAAGACGTGGCAAGAATACACGGAATTGTACAAAAAAGATCTTCATGACACAGATAATCATAATGGTGTGATAACTCACCTAGACTCAGACATCCTGGAATGCAAAGTCAAGCAGGCCTTAGGAAGCATCACTATGAACAAAGCTAGTGGAGGTGATGGAATTCCAATTGAGCGATTTCAAATCCTGAAAGATGATGCTGTGAAAGTGCTGCACTCAATATGTCAGCAAATTTGGAAAACTCAGCAATGGCCACAGGACTGGAAAAGGTCAATTTTCATTCCAATCTCTAAAAGAGGCAATGCCAAAGAATGCTCAAACTACTGCACAGTTGCACTCATCTCACACGTTAGTAAAGTAATGCTCAAAATTCTCCAAGCCAGGCTTCAACAATACATGAACCATGAACTTCCAGATGGTCAAGCTGGTTTTAGAAAAGGCAGAGCAACCAGAGATCAAATTGCCAACACCCGTTGGAGCATTGCAAAAGCAAGAGAGTTCCAGAAGAACATCTATTTCTGCTTTATTGACTATGCCAAAGCCTTTGACTGTGTGAATCACAATAAACTGTGGGAAATTCTGAAAGAGATGGGAATACTAGACCATCTGACCTGCTTCTTGAGAAACCTGTATGCAGATCACTCAGCAATAGTTAGAAATGGACATAGAACAACAGACTGTTTCCAGATAGGAAAAGGAGTATGTCAAGGCTATGTATTATCACTGTGCTTATTTAACTTTTTTGCAGAGTACATCATGAGAAATGCTGGGCTCGATGAAGCACAAGCTGAAATCAAGTTTGCCAGGAGAAATATCAATAACCTCATATATGCAGATGACACCACCCTTATGGCAGAAAGTGAAGAAGAACTAAAGAACCTCTTGATGAAAGTGAAAGAGGAGAGTGAAAAAAGTTGGCTTAAAGAGCAACATTCAGAAAACTAAGATCATGGCATTTGGTCCCATCACTTCATGTCAAATAGATGGGAAAATACTGGAAACAGTAGCAGACTTTTTTTATTGGACTCTTAAATCACTGCAGATGCTGACTGCAGCTATTAATTAAAAAGATGCTTACTCCTTGGAAGAAAAGTTATGACTAACCTAGACAGCATATTAAAAACCAGAGACATTACTTTGCCAACAAAGGTCCATCTAGTCAAGGTAAATGTTCTTCCAGTAGTCATGTATGTATATGAGAGTTGGACTATAAAGAAAGCTGAGTGCCGAAGAATTGATGCTTTTGAACTGTGGTATTGGAGAAGTCTCTTGAGAGTCCCTTGGACTGCAAGGAGATACAACCAGTCCATCCTAAAGGATGACTGATGTTGAAGCTGAAACTCCAATACTTTGCCCACCTGATGTGAAGAACTGGCTCACTGGAAAAGTCCCTGATGCTGGGAAAGATTGAAGGCGAGAGGAGAAGGGGATGACCGAGCATCAAATGTTTGGATGGCATCACTGACTTAATGGACATGATTTTGAGTGACCTAATGGACATGAGTTTGAGTAAACTCTGGGAGTTGGTGATGGACAGGAAGGCCTGCTGTGCTGCAGTCCATGGGGTCACAAAGAGTTGGACATGATTGAGCAACTGAACTGAACTCTGCTGTCTTGGTACATGTGTCTTAGGAGACTTGATATACCTCTTAAAAGTCCAAGTATTCTGAAGCTGCCATGCTGATTAAAGCTGTGAAGGAAACATAGATCTGAACAGTGACCAGTGTCTCAGCCCCCAACTGTAAGTTAAAGTGCCATAAATTTGAATGACTGATCATGGGATGATTTCACTCTAGCCCATATTTGACTGCAATTGAATGACATATTACAAATAAGAAGCACCAAGCTGAGACCAATCATCCCCAGGACTCTCAGAAATAACATATAAAAGACTGTTCTCTTTTAAGCCAGTATTTTGTTATGGTTTGTTACATAGTGATCAATAACCAGTCTTCAAGAAACTTTCAGATACATAATAAGTGATTCTTAGTCATGGCTATGAAAGGTTGTTGATGAAATCACAAAAATGATGCTGGGAATCTTGGCCTCCAGAAGAGAAGAATTTAATCCAGGGCCAGAGACAAGGCTTGATCGCTCAGAGCTTTTGTGTAGTAAAGTTTAATTAAAGTTTAAAGGAGATATAGAAAGCTCTGACATAGGCATCAGAAAGGGGCATAAAGTGTTATGCCCTTACTGGTGTTAGCAATGAAGTTATATACTTTCTAATCAATTATTACTTTGAATCAAAAGAATGTCTGGAGGTTGTAAAGACCTCACCAGATCTACTCCCATAATTCACATTTTAAGATAACAGGGTTAGCATTTAACAATAGAAAGATCCTCCCAACCCACTCTCATAATATACATTCTAAGATCTCAGGATTAGTCGGGTTTTCAGGAAGGAGAATTTGTCCTCCAGCTGGATACACTGAGTTGTGTAATTGTTTAAGACTAAGGAATGCAGAGGGGAAAAAAAAAGTTTGTCCTTTTTTCCTCCTTGAGAATTCCAGACCCCTTTATCCTTGGGGACCCCTAGACTTCTTACCAAACTGCCTAGGATATGATTCTCTCAGCTACACATAAAGTTATCTGGATACCTTTTAAAATAGAAATGCATGAATCCCAATCTCTGAGATGCAGGCAGGGGATTCAGGTACAAGATTTCATAAAGTTTTGCAGATAATTTTGATGTCCTGTCAGAATTGAGAACCACTGCTGTAAATCAAAAGTTTGAAAACTCTGACGAGATTAGAAGTTTTTTAAAATTTAACATCAGTTGTGTTTTTATTATCATTAAATTGCAAGGCATGCCAACATCTTAACTGTAAGTCAACAAAAAGAAAGATGTCAATTAGCTTTTTTTTCAAAGTGTGTCTAAGCAGTATGTTTCTATATAAATAAGGCTCTATTTATAAAGGGATACTGTGATATACAATCATGAAAAAAATAAAGTTTCTTAAAAAGAATAGGAAACTACAACTTCTGGTTTGAAGTGTGTATTAAGTTTTAATGTTCCAGAAGGAATTTAAATTTCCTTTTTCACTAAAAGATCAACAATATAAATTAATTTCTAATCTAATTATAATCCTATAATTTTGTAATTAAAATGTAGTGAAAAATAACGATTGTCTTGGTACCTTAACTTTTTAGTACCAATAGAAACTCATCATAATTATTTAAAAATATAGCTATTTTGATACATGAAGTTATTATTGAATCAAAATTCAAAAATAAAATTTGGGGGATAGAAACTGATTGGATTTCATTGAGGAGCAGCCCTTAGAATGACACCTGTCAAATAATATTTTTCTACAAAGACTATAGCTTCAACATCATAATAAATATATTTTTGTACTGATCAGGAGACCATATTCTTAGCAGAATTTTAACAGTTATCACATGTTTTGAAATAACGTGGATCAGCTTGACTACTGAGCGATATAGTCAGTTGAGTCAAGTTAGTTATTAGGGACAGCTGTGTTTCTCACCTCTGGATCTGAGTTGATCTTATAAGTTACCTTTCTATAAAACAATCTTCCTTTGGTCTAGATCTGTGAAGAATTTACAAATATTGAATTATTTAACAAGCATTTATTGAATATTCATTATACTTCAAGCACTGCAGAAGAGATAGCACACAAAACAAAGTTCTTTATCTCATTCAGTTTACAGCCCAGAAAATAATTTAGTGTGTAGGGGTAAGTGGAAGCAGAAAATAAACATGTTACAAATAAATATATTTTAAAAATGCATTATTCTGCTTTTGGGACCATGGATAGCCAGAAACTGGATTTATGACTATATTGTTAATCTCTTCAGAGATAGAATAAATACAACTTCTTCCACTTTCTATTCCCCTACACACAAAGCAATCACTGAAATGAGCTAAAAGATGAAGGAGAAGGAGATGTGCTTTCAGAAATAGAACCTCACATTTAGAGTGGATTGGTTTTCAACAAAAGCATCAAGATAATACAATGGAAATGTAACATATCTTTAACAAATGATACTGGGAAGCCTGAAATTCACATATAAAAAACTTGGATGCCTATTCATACCATAGGCAAAGATTAAAAATGAATGAAATATCTACATATGAGAGCTGAAATTATAAAATCCTTAGAAAAAAATATAGGCATAAATTTGTGTGACCTTAGAGTAGACAATAGTTTCTCAGATATGATGCCAAAAATAGAGCTAAGGGAAACAAAACAAAACTTCAATGAATTAAAAACTAGCACTTCAAAGGAAATCATTGACAAAATGACATCAAATGATAAAAAAACATTTGCAAATCATATATCTGATAAGGTATTTATATCTTGACTATATAAATAGCTCTTAAAACTCAATTATTAAAACCCAGAAAATCCAAAGAAAAAATTGGGCATATCTAAATAAATGCTTCTCTAAATAATGTGTGAAAATAGCTATTTTTTTCTATAAAAAATTGTTCAATATTATTTGCCATATAGAAAATACAAGTCAAGACTATAATAAGACACTACTTTAGACTAGGATGACAATGAAAGTCTTAATCACTCCGTCATGTCCTACTCTTTGCCACCCTGTGTATTGTAGCCCACCAGGCTCCTCTGTCCATAGAATTCTCCAAGAAAGACTACTGGAGTAGGTTGTCATTTCCCTCTCCAGGGGATCTTCCTGATCCAGGGATTGAACCGGGTCTCCTGCATTGCAGGCAGATTCTTTACCATCTGAGCCACCAGGGAAGCCCTCTAGACTAAGATAGTCACATTTTAAAAAACACAGTAACCGGTGCTGGCAAGAATACGGAAAACATGGAACTCATAAACCACTGGTAGAAATGTGACATATGGTAGCCACTCTGGAAAACTATTTGTCAATCCCTCAAAACATTAAACAGAGAATAACCATATGATTCAGTAATTCCATTTCTAGGTATACATCCAAGAAAACTGAAAATATATTCACATAAAAATGTTATGAATGGTCACAGCACCATTATTTATAGTAAGTGAAAAGTGGAAACAACTCAAATGCCCATGAATTGATGAATAAATAAATACAATGTGATATATACAAGCAATAGAATCATTAGCAACAGAAAGTAATGAAGTGCTAATAAATGCTAAAACTTAGAAATACCTTGAAAACATTGCTGTTTAGTCACTAAGTCATGTCTGACTCTTTTGTGACCCCCATGGACTTTAGCTGGCCAGGATCCTCTGTCCATGTGATTTCCCAGGCAAAAACACTAGAGTGGGTTTCCATTTCCTTCTCCAGAGGATCTTCTTGACCCAACCGTTGAACCCACATTTCCTGCATTGGCAGGCTGATTCTTTACCACTGAGTCACCAGGGAAGCCACTTGAAAACATTAGATTGGAAAAAAAGTGATTCACAGGAACTGTATATTATATGATTTCATTTATATGAATGATCCATTAAAAAATCCATTCATGGTCCATAGGAAAATCAACAGACACAGATGGTAATTTGGCGGAAGATTCTGGGGGAAAATGACAAATGACTTATTTTAGGTATAGCGTTTTATTTCAGGTTTTTTTCTTCTTCTTCTTCCTTTAATTAATTGTGGTGATTGTCGAAAATTCTGGCTATACTAAAACATTGAATTATATACTTTAGGAAAATTGATGATATGTGAATTACATCTAAGTAAAGCTGTTATGGATAAATGTTGCATCAGATTATAGATAATTATTAGAAATCCATCATAACTGAAGAGGACAATATGAAAAAATAATTGAAAATATTCACCAATTTAGATTTGAAAAGACTTTGTACTCCTCAAATTACACTCATACAGCTTTAATATTTAAAGACAAAGGGCATGGCAAAGCAAAACAAAAAATAATATGGAAAAACATTAGCGATCTGAGGTGTAAAAAGCCATTTACAGACATGGACAACACTTTGTTTTGGACTTGACAGCATCACTACAAGCAAAGCTAGTGGAGGTGATGGAATTCCATTTGAGCTACTTCAAATCCTGAAAGATGATGCTGTGAAAGTGCTGCACTCAATATGCCAGCAAATATGGAAAACTCAGCAGTGGCTACAGGACTGGAAAAGGTCAGTTTTCATTCCAATCCCAAAGAAAGGAAATGCCAAAGAAGGCTCTAACTACCACACAGTTGCACTCATCTCACATGCTAGTAAAGTAATGCTTAAATTCTCCAATCCAGGCTTCAGCAATACATGAAACATGAACCTCCAGATGTTCAAGCTGGTTTTAGAGAAGGCAGAGGAACCAGAGATCAAATTGCTAACATCCTTTGGATCATCGAAAAAGCAAGAGTTTAAAAACATCTATTTAAAAAACATAAAAACACCAGAAAAACGTCTATTTCTACTTTATTGACTACGCCAAAGCCTTTGACTGTGTGGATCACAATAAACTGTGGAAAATTCTGAAAGAGATGGGAATACCAGACCACCTGACCTGCCTCTTGAGAAACCTGTATGCAGGTTAGGAAGCATCAATTAGAACTTGACATGGAACAGCAGACTGATTCCAAATAGGAAAAGGAGTATATCAAGGCTGTAAATTGTCACCCTGTTTATTTCACTTATATGCAGAGTATATCATGAGAAATGCTGGGCTGGAAGAAGCACAAGCTGGAATCAAGATTTCCAGGAGAAATATCAATAACCTCAGATATGCAGATGCCACCACCCTTATGGCAGAAAGTGAAGAAGAACTAAAGAACCTCTTGATGAAAGTGAAAGAGGAAAGTGAAAAATTTGGCTTAAAGCTCAATATTCAGAAAACTAAGATCATGGCATCCAATCCTATCACTTCATGACAGGTAGATGGGGAAACAGTGGAAACAATGGCTGACTTTGTTTTTCTGCAATCCAAAATCACTGCATATGGTGATTGCAGCCATGAAATTAAAAGACACTTACTCTTGGAAGGAAAATTATGACAAACTTAGACAGCTATTAAAAAGCAGAGACACTAATTTGCCAACAAAGGTCCATCTAGTCAAGGTTATGGTTTTCCATTAGTCATGTATGGATGTGAGAGTTGGACTATAAAGAAAGCTGAGCATCAATGAATTGATGCTTTTGAACTGTGGTGTTGGGGAAGACTCTTGAAAGTCCTTTGGACTGCAAGAAGATCCAACCAGTCCATCCTAAAGGAGATTAGTCCTGGGTCTTCATTGGAAGGACTGACATTGAATCTGAAACTCCAATACTTTGGCTACCTCATGTGAAGAGCTGACTCATTGGAAAAGGCCCTTATGCTGGGAAAGGTTGAGGTCAGGAGAAGGGGATGACAAAAGATGAGATGGCTGGATGGCATCACCAACTCGAGGGACATGGATTTGGGTGGACTCCGGGAGTTTGTGATGGACAGGGAGGCCTGGTGTGCTGCGGTTCATGGGGTCACAAAGAGTCGGACCGACTGAGCGACTGAACTGAACTGAAGTGAACCATCTACATCTATATAAGAAGTCTTAGCTTTCAGAGAGTGCAAAGTAGAAACTCTAAATAGGATTTGATGCCTCCCTGACTAATCAGTCCATACTGACTTAGCAGGCTGGGTCAATCAGAATTCCTTAATGAATAAATAGACCCTCCAAATTACCAAGAGTGTTTTATATTTTAAATAGCCCATTATAATACCCAATCCGCTTATCTTGAGTAAGAGTCTAAAAAAGATATACAGATGTCTCCATAAATAAAGACTGCAATTTACTAGTCCAAATGTAAACCAACTCTATCTTCTGTAGCCCACCCTCTAGCTTGCAATGATTTTATGCTGTAAACTGTTCATATTCATTCCTTAATCTATTTTTTCTTCACTTATTGAGTATAAAATGCAAAAAGAAAACTGTTGAAATACAAATTATCTGTACTATCAAGTGAGGTGTAGATATTGCTTTAGAAATAATTTCAGTTCTTCAAATATTCCAGTATTGTACCAAGTAGCAATTATGTATGAGTTAGTAGGAGATTAGTAGAAAATCAACCAGTATTAGAATTTTCTCAATATTTCCAATAAAAGTGACCCCTGCTCATATACCATAAATTTTTTTTTATGGACTGAGGTATATATCAAGGGCTCTTTCTTAGTTAATTGTGGACTCCAAGTTTCCTGTGGGTATAGCCCTCTGCTCTGTTTTATAATTCCCCAGGATAATGATCTATAGATAGTGGTCACCTCCAAATAGTTTGAATATGTCAAAGCACTTCCTACAGAGCATTCAGTGGACATTGAAACTATGAGTAGTAGGTATACGAACTCACCAAGTCACCCCTACATTGACATTTGTTTTTCTTTCTCAAGTATTGATAAGATAAATTTTTGTCTTCCATCCACAAAAAAAGAGCTATAAACATTATAGAAACGTCGGGTGTACAGCAGATAACTTATATACATCTATCTGGGCACATATCTCAAAAGCTCATCATCTAGATTGATAGTTACATAGTGACCTATATTTCTATCTTTGAACAAAGTCCTTTTAGTGCCTGTAGTAGTCTTTAGTTCCTCTGCACATTGGAGGCTACAAGAATCCTATATAGTAACTATTAACAATTAAACAGGAAACAGAAGGCAAAGCTATATTCCAAGAATCATTGAAGTGTGTTCACACATGGGGCAATGACTAGATCAAATTTTTCTTAAATCAGCTTGAACTATTCTAGACCTTCAGCTTCAAAGAAAGAAGAATGTTTCTACATCATTTCGTTCATAAAAACATCTTTAAATATAGTTAGAGATCTATTAGTAACATTCTGTTCTTTTCAGCCTCTCATGAAGCAACACGGTTATGTTAGCTTTCCCTTTTTCTTTCATCATCAATTTATTAGCTTCCTATCCATTAGCAGTCACTTTCTCTTCTTTCCATTTGTCATTACTTATAACCCAGGGCATTCCCCTTGATGTAGGAATATCAGCTTCAGGCAGAATAACTCCTATCACTGGCAGTGATATGGGTCTGATCAATTCTTCTCCTTTTGAATATTTCCACTCAAATGGTGCAAGGTTTATAAGTACAACCTTATAAGACTCTTGTTCACTGGATAGGGATTAGGCATAAATCATTAATCTCAGCTCTGGCCGGTGAGGAGAAAAAACTACCAATCCCATCACTCTCTTAGAAATTTTAACAGTAAGATTCAGAGATATTGTCATGATGTCATGTTTGGCAGTTGATCTTTTTTTTTTAATTGTTGAACACAATTCAAGTCATCAATCTAAGGAACAGAAAAAGGATCTTTAACCAATAACAAAAGTCCACTATATCTATCTATATCTATATGCTGCTATAAAAATTGTAGTGCACAAATCTTTCTGATAAGAATTTTAATCTTTTCCAGATATATGCCCAGATGTGGAATGCTGGATCATATTGTAATCCTATTTTTAGCTTTATTAAGGACTCTACACCATTCTCCATAGTAGCTGCACCAATTTTCATTTCCACCAACAGTGTAAAATGTTTTCTCCACTTCCTATCCAAAATTTGTCGTTTGTAGATTTTTTTATGATGGCCATATTGACCATTGTGAAGTGATAATTCATTGTAGTTTTTATTTGCATTTCTGAAATATTAGTGACATTAAGCATCTTTTTGGTTTCCTGTTGGTCATCTGAAAGTCTTCTTTGGAGAAATATCTGTTTAGGTGTTCTGCCTATTTTTTGACTGGGCTACTACATGGATATTTTTAACACAATATATATTATAGAAAAGAAGAAGGGGATTTAAAATAAATTATCTGGGTTTCAAATCAGATCTTAAGAAACAATAAAAAGGAGGAAGTTAATATGTCTCAGTGTGTGTGTGTGTGTATGTGTGTGTGTATGGAGTGTGTATATGCACAGATATGCATACATTTACAGGAAACTCATGGTCACACAATTAGGGCTAAATGTGACCAGAGGGCGACAAAAAGGGGAGCCTAAATTTATGAAATTTAGAGTTTCCATTGGGCAGTTGCCACATTAGGCCATTCTCCCCTCCAGGGAGAGATAGGGACTTAACTTTAAAGAAAAACAGAAAGAGAGAGAGACAGTCTACTCTGGAATGGAAGCAAATACTTCCAGATAATTGTCTCTAAAACTCTCTAGAGAAATCATCTCTAACTTTCAAGACATATTTGTTGTTTAATCATTCTTTAGCAAACTTTGCCAGTTCTCCTTGATCAAAAAGCCCAGATTGTGCAGAAAGGATAAACTACTTATTAAGCGTTATGTCCCAAATTTCTACAACAACTTTTTGTAAAGTCTGGCTTCCAGCAAATTGTTTCATGCTTATGCCATCCCATATACTATTCTACTTAATCTGATTGACTGGCTGGAATAAAATTCATTTGATTTGTCTTATGCAATGCTTAATTAAGGCTATTGTCAGAATGACTCCAGACAGCAAAATGAGACACGTGCAGCATTTACATCAGCCATACACTCCAACCCTCAGGGGCCCAGATTTAGTTAAACAAATCTCAGAAACTCTTAAGTGACTGTCTTCTTAAGTTCTTTATTTACTTGTTTACCTGATCTGAGGCATTAATCATGGAGAGTAGAATAACTCCTGTAGACATCACCTTGGACAACAAGGTAGATGTCTAGGACAGCTCCATAATCTGTAATTACTCTAGCTGCGGGGTTGAGGCTTATTTTAATGTCTTCCAAAAGTGAGATGGCATCATTTGATCACTTCAGCTCAAGTCAGGGAATACAATTTTTAAGAGCTTCTGACTAAAATATATGGGAATCACTTATGTTCACCCTTGAAGTGAAAATCAGTGTTTTATGCTAAGACAAACAGTTAATGCTTATAATACATATGAGTAAAAAATTTAAAGCACACATGGTGGCCCTTTAAAAAATTAATAATTTTAATTGCCTCCTCTCCCCTGTTAAAAGTGGGACATATATCAATCAGGCAGAACAAATTGGCAGTGTGTTCCTGTTAAGAGGTCATCAAGAAGATATGACCACTGGTTGACTCAAAATCTTGGTCTGAGAATCAGAGGCTACTCACCTATCCCCTGCCCTTGGAATGTACAGTCACCCCTTGTTCTTGTACTAGAAGTAGCTTTAATGACAAAGCCTTGAGAAAGAAATATGTTGTTAAGACTATCTAGAATGTTTATGTGACTGAATTCCACTAAGGCTTCTATATGAACTCTTAAGATTCTGGTAAGTGGGCATGAGGATCTACTCATCTTGTGATTGCCCAAGACAGGCCTCCTATGTAAGTTTTCTTGTTTATTAAAACTATCACCTACTAATCAGGAGTGTTTTCACATTTCTTCTGTCTCTCCTTGCCCTCTGTGTATAGAGGTCAATTTTAAATTGCATTTAGGGAACTCCTGAGGTTGTGAACCAACACTACCACTTGGCACCAAACAGAGTTTCCCATGGAGACTTCCATGTCTTGCCAGTTTGTATGTTTTAAGGTCTCAAGTTGACTCCTGATAATTGAATTCTATTATTATTTTCAAGGGACTTATTAATGAAAGTCAGTTCAATAGGACCTGCTTGTCCAGAAACCCAAATTATTCACCTCATAGAATTAGGTCCAGATGATATTCAGTGGTGTTTTTCATAAAAGGTGGGTGAGTTTGGGGTTTTCTTTGCTGTCCTCTGGTTAGAGCCATCTGGTGGTGTATGAAAACATTCCAAAGTCAGTTACATTTAAAAGCTGCTATTGAGAGAGCTGCATCAGAGCGGTTTCCTTTTAGAGGAAGTCTCCAGAGAGAGTTCTGAAAGTTCTGCCTAATCCTTTTCCCAGCTTTATTTTTAAGAGTTTAAAGTGTTTTTTCCTCTAGTATAAGAAAATTTTTATTCTACCACCACTGTCACAAAATATATTTGTTTCATTTCAGCAAATTTATCCTTATTGCAATCACCTTCTAGTCTCAACCAGATATTTGGTCTGCAAGTGTCAAGTACAGGAAGAAGAGGAACATGTGTATAAAAAGCATTCTCATGGAACTCATCTAGAATAAGGGTCAAATTCCCTAGATTCCTTTTGAAAATATTACAGCCTTGAGGGTGCCAATTTCTAAGTCTTTCTGATGTATTATTGCTACTAGGAAAAATAATAATACATCATGCCCAGGAATGGTCAAGGAAGAATACTAAATTTATAAATTTTCAAAACAGTTTTTTAAAGCTTGTATCAATATCCACTCATTTGTCCCAACCTTAAATAAGAAATAGCCTAAAGAAGATAATAAATTTCTGAATGAAGCTATATTTAGTATCAAACTGTGTGTGTACAGGAGGATATCTGGAAAACAGAGTCATACTGTCTACTTACTGCTAAGTAGCTTCTGTCCTTACAATGGAAAAAAAGTGTCAACTTGAAACTGGTACTACAAACACTGGGTTTAAGATAGCTAAAACGCAGTGAAGCCATCCCAGGCATTCAGTGAGACTTCTGTGTATCAAAAACCCTAGAAAGGTCAGCTCCAGACAGTGGAAAGGAAGAAAACCTTTTTTTTTTTCATAGTAGGAGCTGCTATTTTCTCATGGAAAGTTGTAAAGCTAAATTGAAAATTCCAACATAATTTCTGTAGCTAATGACAAGCTTATTCTAAAATTTATATGGAAATGAAAGGATCTAGAATAGCCAGACAATTCTGAAACAGAGAAACCAAAGTTGTAGTACTTTGCCAGATTTCAAGCTTATTTTAGAACTAGTCAAATCAAAACCCACATGGCATTAGCATAAAGATAGAAACATATGCAAATGAAAAGGAATAGAATGCTCAGAATTATACTCACAGATAAATGGTGAATCGATTTTGACCAAGGTTCTAAGGGCAATTTTACAGTGAGAGGATTATCTTTGCAGAAAATCTTGCTGAAGCTATTAGACTGTCTTATGCAAGAAACAAACCTTGAACTTTACCAAGCACTGTTTACAAAATTAACTCAAAATGAATCTTTTTTAGACTGAAGTATAATGAGTAAACATATAAAACTTCAAAACTGAAGTATAAGAGAACATTTTATAATCTTTGATTTTGCAAATTTATGTTAAAACGATATTGATATCATGACATATGTCCACATGAAGGCTTTTACACAAATTTTCATGGCAGCTTTATACGTAGTAGCCAAAAAATCGAAATGGCATATCTCCCTCATTGGATAAATGGATAAACAAATTGTGGTCTATCCACATGATAGCATAGTCACCAGCAATTAAAAAAAAAATGAAGTATCAATGCAAGTAACTATAAGAATAAATCTAAAAACATTTCACTCAGTGAAAAAAGGAAGATAAAAAGTACATATTATACAGTTACTTTTAATTAAAGTTAGAGAAAATTCAAGCCAATTTATGATAATAGAAAGCAAAGAAGCAGTTGCTAACTGATGGAGTTGGGCTTGGGTAGTGCAAAGGGATGTATTACAGAGTTGTAAAGTTTCTCAACAATGATACCGTGGGAATTTCTGGTGGATAATTTATTACTGTGGGTGTCTGTTCTGTGCATTGTAGGAGGTTTAGCAGCATTCTTGATCTCTACCCAGATCTATCAGTAGCACAACACTCCTCCCAGTTGGGACAAGGAAAACGTATCTCCAAATATTATCAAATGTCTCTTAACGTTCTATTTAGGATTTAATATAAAAGCTATACTACTGACATAAAACTAATATGTGAATTTCTATTGTTGTTCTAGGACATGTCTCTGTTAGATTATAATTATTTGTGTCTTGAACATTTCTCAAAATAATGATTGATGACAAATTATATTTCTTTAATAGTTTTAAAAGTATTCAGGTTTTCTACCTTTTTTCCCTCTTGACTCAGATTTTATAACATTTATCCCCCAAAAAGGCAATGCTAAAGAATTTTCAAACTACTGTACAATTTTGTTCATTTAATATGCTACCAAGATAATGCTCAAAGTCCATAAAACTAGGCTTTAACAGTACATTAACCAAGAACTACAGATGTACATGCTGGGTTTGAAAGAGACAGAGAAGCTAGAGATCAAATTGCCAACATCATGGTGAAAGCAAAGGGATTCCAGAAAAACATCTACTTCTGCTTTGTTGACTATTCAAAAGCCTTTGACTGTGGTAATCACAACAGAATGTGGAAAATTTTTAAAGAGATGTGAGTAATAGACCACCTTACCTGGCTCCTGAGAAATCTGTAGGCAGGTAAAGAAGCAATAGTTAGAACCGGACATGGAACAATGGACCTGTTCCAAATTGGGAACGGAGTACAACAAGGCTGTATATTGTTACCCAGCTTATTTAACTCACACCCAGAGTACATCATGTGAAGTGCCAGGCTGAAGGAATCACAAGCTGTAATCAAGATTGCCAAGAGAAATATCAACCTCATATATGCAGATAATACCACTCAAATGGTATAATATGAAGAACTACAAAGATTCTTTTTTAATGTATATATTCTATTGAAGTATAGTTGATTTACAATATTTCAGGTGCACAACAAGGTGATTCAGCTATACAAATATATATATATATATGTTAATTTTGATATTATTTTCAATCATTACAAGTTATTACAAGATATTGACTATAGTCCTCTATGCTATATAATAAACCGTTGTTACTTATTGCATACTTACTTTTTAACTAGAAATCTAGCGTTCCATTCATACTAAGTCAAACAAATGAAATCCAAATGTCATAATTTTAATTAAGC
>ML660233.1:0-83693 GCA_007570785.1 Antilocapra americana
AAAAATTAAAAAAAAAAAAAAGAAGAAGCAATAGCCTCTGTCTCTTCATAGATAGATATATAAACCCTCACAACAACTCTATTATGTAGATGTACATTAATTCCAAATTTAGAGATAAGGAAAATAAGGAACAGAGACATTATATAGTATAACCTGCACAAGTTTTCATGCTTTTCATAATGAGAAGTGGTAGAGAATATTTTTATAAATATTTCTTGTATACAGTTTTTTTAACCTGAAGAAATAGTGGAATAATTTTATATCATACAATCAAATAATCCTGAAATATGTTCAGACTAGATGCAAAATACAACAATTTTTTTGCAAATCATTTTAGCTTGTACACATGAAAAATATGTATCCATGTTGCAATCAAAGACGTAACACTAATAGCAACACTGTAGAAAAAAAAAAAGACTATGTGATAAAAGATATTGGTAAACAAATCCTAATAATTTATTTGAAAACTAATTACTTCAAGACTAAAGGTTATTTATAAGTTAGTAGAGACTTATTTATTACAAATATGTAAATAGATCATGTTTAAAATATCCTATTAAATAAGACAAAAATCACTTTTTAGTGTCAGCACATTTAGAACATACCTGGTCCATATTAATGTAACACTGGCATTGTTTTCTCTAAGTAAATTTTAAATGAAATTGCAATATTTTATTTTTAAATGTATGCACATTCTCACATTACTTATATTTATACTGGATTTATAAGTTGTTAGCAAATATGTGTTTGTGTGTGGAATATAGCTAAACTTTAACCCAGCTATTATACAACTATCACAAATTTTCATTTCAGTTCAGTTCAGTCTCTCAGTCATGTCCGACTCTTTGTGACCTCATGAGCTGCAGCACACCAGGCCTCCCTGTCCAATACCAACTCCCAAAGCCCACCAAAACTCAAGTCCATTGAGTCAGTAATGCCATCCAACCATTTCATCCTCTGTCGTCCCCGTCTCGCCCTGCCCTCAATCTTTCCCAGCACCAGGGTCTTTTCTAATGAGTCAGTTCTTCGCATCAGGTGGCCAAAGTATTGGAGTTTCAGCTTCAACATCAGTCCTTCCAATGAACACCAAGGACTGATCTCCTTTAGGATAGACTGGTTGGATCTCCTTTCAGTTCAAGGGACTCTCAAGAGTCTTCTCCAACACCACAGTTCAAAAGCATCAATTCTTCAGCACTCAGCTTTCTTTATAGTCCAACTCTCTCATCCATACATGACCACTGGGAAAACTTTAGCCTTGAGTAGATGGACCTTTGTTGGCAAAGTAATGTCTCTGCTTTTAAATACACTATCTAGGTTGGTCGTAACCTCCCTTTGAAGGAGTAAACATCTTTTAATTTCATTGCTGCAATCATCACCTGAAGTGATTTTGAAGCCCCCCAAAATAGTCTTTCACTGTTTCCACTGTTTCTCCATCTATTTGCCATGAAGTGATGGGACCAAATGCCATGATCTTAGCTTTCTGAATGTTGAGCTTTATGCCAACATTTTCACTCTCCTTGTTCACTTTCATCAAGAGGCTCTTCAGTTCCTCTTAGCTTTCTGCCATAAGAGTGGTATCATCTGCATACCTGAGGCTATTGATAGTTCTCCTGGCAATCTTGATTCCAGTTTGTGCTTCATCCAGCCCAGCATTTCTCATGATGTACTCTGCATATAAGTTAAATAAGCAGGGTGCCAATATAAAGCCTTGACATACTCCTTTTTTATTTAGAACAAGTCTGTTGTTCCGTGTCCATTTCTAACTGTTGCATCCTGACCTGCATAAAGGGTTTTCAAGAGGCAGGTAAGGTAGTCTGGTATTCCCAGATCTTTCAGAATTTTACACAGTTTATTGTGATCCTCACAGTCGAAGGCTTTGACATAGTCAATAAAGCAGAAATAGATGTTCTTCTGGAATTCTCTTGCTTTTTTGATGATCCAGCGTTTGTTGGCAGTTTGATCTCTGGTTCCTCTGCCTTTTCTAAAGCCAGCTTGAACATCTGGAAGTTCATGGTTCACATACTGTTGAAGCCTGGCTTGGAGAATTTTGAGCATTACTTTACTAGCATGTGAGATGAGTGCAATTGTGCGGTAGTTGGAGCACATTTTTTGCATTGCCTTTATTTGGTATTGGAATGAAAACTGACCTTTACTAGTCCTGTGGCCATTGCCGAGTTTTCCAAAATTGCTGGCATATTGAGTGCAGCACTTTCACAGCATCATCTTTCAGGATTTGAATAGCTCAACTGGAATCCCATCACCTCCACTAGCTTTGCTTTTAGTGATGTTTCCTAAGGCCCACTTGACTTCGCATTCCAGGATGTCTGACTCTAGGTGAGTGATCACACCATCGTGATTATCTGAATCATGAAGATCGTTTTTGTAAAGTTCTTCTGTGTATTCTTGCCACCTCTTCTTAATATCTTCTGCTTCTGTCAAGTCCATACCATTTCTGTCCTTTATTGAGCCCATCTTTTCATGAAATGTTCCCTTGGTGTCTCTAATTTTCATGAAGAGATCTCTACTCTTTCTCATTCTATCGGTTTCCTCTATTTCTTTGCATTGATCACTGAAAAAGGCTTTCTTATCTCTCCTTGTTATTCTTTGGAACTCTGCACTCAAATGGGTATATCTTTCCTTTTCTCATTTGCTTTTTGGTTGTCTTCTATTCACAGCTATTTTTAAGGCCTCCTCAGACAGTCATTTTGCTTTTTTGCATTTCTTTTTCCTGGGGATGGTCTTGATCCCTATCTCCTGTACAATGTCATGAACCTCTGTCCATAGTTCATCAGGCATTCTGTCTATCAGATCTAGTCCCGTAAATCTATTTGTCACTTCCACTGTATAATCATAAGGAATTTGATTTTGGTTATACCTGAATGGTATAGTGATTTTCCCCACTTTCTTCAATTTAAGTCTGAATTTGGAAATAATGAGTTCATGATCTGAGCCACAGTCAGCTCCTGATCTTCTGTTTGCTGACTATATAGAGCTTCTCCATATTTGGCTGCAAAAAACATAATCAATCTTATTTTGGTGTTGGCCATCTGGTGATGTTCATGTGTAAAGTCTTCTCTTTTGTTGTCAGAAGCGGGTGTTTTCTATGACCAGTGCGTTCTCTTGGCAAAATTCTATTAGTCTTTGCCCTGCTTCATTCTGTACTCTAAGGCCAAACTTGCCTGTTACTCCAGGTGTTTCCTGACTTTCTACTTTTGCATTTTGGTCCCCTATAATGAAAGGGA
Source organism: Antilocapra americana (assembly GCA_007570785.1). NCBI lineage: Eukaryota > Metazoa > Chordata > Mammalia > Artiodactyla > Antilocapridae > Antilocapra > Antilocapra americana. Next base: position 3,243 of record ML660233.1, read on the forward strand.
CATCTTTTCTGGGTGTTAATTCTAAAAAGTCTTGTTAGTCTTCATAGAACTGTTCAATTTCAGCTTCTTCAGCATTACTGGTCAGGGCATAGACTTGGATTGCAGTGATATTGAATGGTTTGCCTTGGAAACGAGCAGAGATCATTCTGTCATTTTTGAAATTATATCCATGTATTGGACTCTTTTGTTGACTATGATGGGTACTCCATTTCTTCTAAGGGGTTCCTGCCCAAAATAGTAGATATAATGGTCATCTGAGTTAAATTCACCCATTCCAGTCCATTTTAATTTGCTGATTCCTAGAATGTTGACTTTCACTCTTGCCATCTCCTATTTGACCACTTTCAATTTGTCTTTATTCATGGACCTTACATTCCAGGTTTCTATGCAATATTGCTCTTTACAGCATTGGACCTTGCTTCTATCACCAGTCACATCCACAACCTGGTGTTGTTTTATCTTTGTCACCATCCCTTCATTCTTTTTAAGTTATTTCTCCACTGATCTCCAGTAGCATATTTGGCACCTACCGACCTGGGGAGTTCATCTTTCAGTGTCCTTTCTTTTTGCCTTTTCATACTGTCCATGGAGGTCTCAAGGCAAGAATACTGAAATGGTTTGTCATTCCCTTCTTCAGTGAACCACATTCTGTCAGACCTATCCACCATGACCCATCCATCTTTGGTGGTCCCACATGGCATGGCCTAATGTCATTGAGGTAGACAAGGCTATAGTCCATGTGATCAGATTGGTTAGTTTTCTTGATTGTGCTTTCAGTCTGTCTGTCCCTGATGCCCTCTCTCAGCGTCTACCATCTTACTTGGGTTTCTCTTATCTTAGATGTGGGGTATCTCTTCATGGCTGCTCCAGGAAAGTGAAGGCGCTGCTCCTTACCTCCTCACAGCCCGGACTCCTGACTTTAGATGTGGGATATCTCCTCTCTACCGCTAGCCACTCCTGCATCTCAGCTGCCGCTGGCCGCTCTTGTGCTGTGCAACCACTGGTCTGAGCTGCTGTAAGGTTACCAGAGAGATATTTATTAAAGTAAACCTAACATGTTTGAAATTGTTAGGCTGTTGAAACTGAGGTTCATAACCCTCTACTTTTGTAGGTTGATGATATCTACCAGGTAGTGTACTATCCATAGGCCACAGACAATATAATTATTTGGATGGGTAAACATAAATAGATATTTATACTTTGCTCATTTTTTAAAGGTGAAGTAGTTCTCTTACTATTTCTGAATTGTAAGTGTGCCATATATATATATACTTGTTACAAGTCCTTTTTCTCCCATTCTATCAATTGTGTATTGTTTTTCTTGGTGGTGTTCTACAGAAGACTTTACTCTTTGTAAAGCCCAATATGACTATTTTTTTCATTTCTTGCTTGTGCTTTTGGTACCATATCCTAGAAACCTAGCCTACTAGAAGATCACAAAAATTTACATCTGTTTTCTTCTGAGTTTTTTGTCTTCATTGTTTTGCTTTCTTTTTTTAAATCACATTTACATAGTTGATTAATTTTAAGTTAATTTTTGTATATGCTGTTGAATTATGGATCCAACTCACTCTTGTGTATGTCGATATATACTATAGCCAGGACCATTTGTTAAAGTTTGTTTCTTCATTGAATTGTCTTGGTATAATTTTCAAAAGTCAGTTGAATATAAATATGAGTATTTGTCTCTGAAATCTATTCCGTTGTACCATAGATTTATTCTTATTCTAGTACCACAGAGTCTTGATTAGTACAGGTTTGTAGTTAGTTATGAAAATGGGCAATGTGAGTCCCCCAAAGTTGTTATTTTGTTATATATATTTTTGGTTAATATTGTTCCTTGCATATCTATAGGATTGTGAAAAATCAGTTGTCAATTTCTGCAAAAAATCCAGCTGAGACTATGATAGACACTGTGTTCAGTTTGTGAAGTATTATCTTAATAATATTAAGCTTCTGGATCCATGATTATAGAATATCATTCTATTTATTTAGGTCTTTCAAGTTTCACATTCTTTTGAAAGTGTATTTCAAAGTATTTTAGCTGTTGATGCAGTTTTGAATAGAATTATGCTCTTAATTGAATTTTTCGATTTTTATTACCAGAGTACAAAAATGCAATGAATTTTTGAACATTGCTCGTGTCTTATGCAAACTTACTGAACTAGCTTATTAGTTCCAATAGATTTTACATGCATTTTTTAGGAATTTCTATATCCTAAATCATGTAATTTTCAAATAGAGACACTTTTTATAAAGATAATAAATAAAGGAAAATAATAAGATACTTCCTCCTTCTAATCTGGGTGATTTTCATTTATTTTCCTTGCTATATTGTCCTGGTAATGCTAAATAAACATAGCAAAACTGAAAAATCATGTGTCTTCTTTGACCCTACTGAGGGTGCATTACATGTTTAAACTATTAAGTGTGATGTTTAGCTGTGGACTTTTCATATATGCTTTTTATATGGTTGATAACAGTTTCCTTCTATTCCTACTTTTTGAGTTCTTTTATCATGAACTGGTATTAGATTTTTTTCATATATACTTTTTGCATTTAAGTGTAGATGAGATGATCACATTATAGTTGCTTTGCTCTTTGATAGTTTGAGTCATAGAAAGATGCCAAATCAACTTTTCTTTTGTTCCATTTAGTCATAATGTGTAAAGTTTTTTATATTATGAGATTTGGTTATTTTATATTTTGTGGAGAATATTTGTGTCTACATTCATGAGATATTAGTCTCCAGATTTCTTATTATGGCTTGGCTTGTTTTTATGATCAGAGTAATACTGGTCTCACAAAATGAGTTTGGAAATGTTCTCTTCTTTGCATTTCTGTAAGAGTTTATGGAGAATTGTTATTAATTTTTCCTTAAAAGTTTTAGCATTTTTCACCAGAAAAGCCATTTTGGTCTTGGTTTATCTTCTGGTAGCTTTTTGACTACTGATCTTTGCATTTTAAAAGTCAATAGATTTTCTATTTTTTCTTTAGGTAGATTCAGTAGTTTGTATCTTTCTAGAAACTTGTTCATTTCAACTAAGTTATCTAATTTGTTGGCATATATAGTAGTTTATAGTATTTCCTTATAATACATTTTTATTTCTTTAAATTGAGTAGTAATGATCCTCATTTACTTCTGTGTTTGGTAATTGATATCTTCTATTTTGTGTGCATAGTCAGTCACCCATGCATGAGATTCCAGTTGTGTTGAGTCCCTTATTGTTTTTCTATCCTTTATTTTATTAATGTTCACACTAACCTTATTTCATTCCTTCTGCTTGATATGGGTTTAGTTTTCAATTCTTTGTGTAGTTGCTTAAGGTAAAACCTCAGCTTATTGATTTAAGATTATTTCTTCTTATTTTAATATAGGGATTTATAGCAATAAATTCCCTTTGAAGCAATGCTAATAGCTACATATCATAAGATTTGATGTATTATGTTTTTCTTTTTAAAACAAAATTTTTGTCACTCATCCCTGTGTAATTTCTGATCTCCCTTTAGGTGTTTGTTTTCATTCATTGATTATTGAAAATGGATAATAAGATTCCAAAATTTCTGTTATCCATCTCTAATCTCACCCTTATGGTTGAAAAGCATACTGTCTGTGTCTAAATTTATAAATGCAAGATAGCATTCCATGTGTGAATGGAAAGAATATGTTGTTGCTGTTGCGTAGTGTTCAATAAATGCCTGTTAGGTTTAGTTCATGTAAAATATTGGTTGAATATTATGTTTCCTCGTTGCTCTACTTGTTCTATGATAGTTTAATAGTTCATTAGTCAATATCATATTGTTGTGGGTCACTATTATTGAATTATGTATTACTATTGCCAATTTTATCGGTATTGCTTCATGTATTTGGGGACCCACTTCTTAGGTGTATTAAGATATAATTGTTATCCTGATGAATTAACACTTTTATCATTGCAATATATTCATTTTCATTTTTAAAAACATTTTGATTCAAAATATATTTTGTTTGATAACAAGGTAGACATCCCAGCTTTTTAAATTTATTATATGAGTGATATAGCTTTTTCCTTCCTTTTATTTTCAGTCTTTATCATTGAACCTAAATTTTATTGTTCATAGAAACATAATGTTGCAAGTTGCTTCATATCCAATATGTCAGTTTCTACCTTTTGATTGAATAACAATCCATTCACAATTTGCAAGTATCTCTGCCATATATATTTTTGTTTTCTACATGTCTCTCATTATTTCCTTGTTCTCCTGCACTGGTTTATTTGCATGAAGCCAATACTTTCTAGCACAATATTTTAATAATTTAGTGGTATTTCATTATATTTTGAACTTATTTTTTTAGTAGTTGCAACAGGATGTACATATACATCTACTTCAAAGTTAGACTAACTTAATTCTAATTAGGGGGAGAAACATCACTCCTGTTTAACTTTATAACCTTTATCATTTTTGTGTTAATATTAACTGTACATAGTGTCAGGAGGTCAGTGGATTTGAGAGAGAGAGAGAGAGAGAGCGCTGAGTTTCCATAGTAACTGATTAAAGAAGCAATGAGCCAAAATGAAAGCACAGTTTAGTAACTTACTTCAGTGGTATAAGCAAGAGTCTAAAACTGGAGAAAGCACCAGCTCTCCTGTTTCATTTTCACTGTGGAGCTGCATACCAGTTGAATGTCAAGTGGATCAGCATAAACATGGAAGTTATTTCAGTAGTCCAAACAAAAGGCTCCAGCAGTTTTGTGAACTCTGGAGTCTGGGGGACAGGAAAGACAAAGGCTAGCAGTGGAAAAATGCTGAATACTCAGTCAGAATGGGTAAAAGTGTCTTTGAGGTTTCCCTCTCCTCCCCTCATAAGGGGGCTTAAGGAGAGGTACCTGGGGAAGATCTTAGCCAAAAGCCTCAGATAAGGACAGCTAGGAATGAAAGATTAGCAATGTGAATATATATAAACGAATAAATGATCAAAAGATCCTGAGTCCATGATGGCAGTTCCTGTTACAGACTATAATACACTGATTGTGTACCAAAACTGATATAGGAATAACAGCTCTCCCCAGCAAGTCCTGTAAAGTAAAGCCTTTGTAGTACCCTATGGTTGGGGCTGAAAAATTGTCTGAATGTTTTTGATTAGGAGCCACACTCCTCATCTCTTTATGTTAGCCACTCAGTCATGTCTGACTCTTTGCGACTCCAAGGATGTGCCTGCCAGGCTGCTCTGTCCATGGAATTCTCCAGGCAAGAATACTGGAGTGGGTTTCCATTTCCTTCTCCAGGGAATCTTCTCAACCCAGGGACTGAACTCGGGTCTCCTGCATTGCAGGCAGATTCTTTTACCACTGAGCCACCAAGGAAACCCTATTTTTTAGGACTTGAGCAAAAAACAGACTACATCATCATGGACTCAAATGGGTTGGACTTTGAGAGGTTATGCCAAAAATCAAGTAATTAGTCTAAAGCAAAAGTAGACTAGGGGCATGAATAAGATTACTCCAAATTAGATGAACAAGACTGCCTGAAAGACAAAAAAAAAAAAAAAAAGTTGAGAGTTACGAAGCCAGAAAAACATATTCCACAGCCCATCAAAATCCATTTTAGAGAACCAGGAGGCTTCCTGTTTAAGTTTTTGCATAATATTTTAATCTGGCCCAAGGCATCCATTTAGGCATACCACAAATCTGGCCAGTAAATTGAAGCTGATATGAATACATTTCAGGTCTGAGACAGTGTCAAAGAAGAAGTACAATCCTAGAGGTCTTTCCACTTGGAAGCAAAGACTTTGCCATGGTAGAGCAATCCAAACAGGACATATATTAACCAGGCACTCAGGACAACTGTAGTTGTTGTTCACTTGCTAAGTCATGTCTGTCTTTTTGCCACCCCATAGACTGTAGTATGCCAGGCTACTCTGTCCTTTGCTATCTCCTGGAGTTTTCTCAGATTCATGTCCATTGAGTCAGTGATGCTATTTAATTATCTTATCCTGTCATGCCACCTTCTCCTTTTACCTTCAGTCTTTCCCAGTATCAAGATCTTTTCCAATGAGTTGGCTCTTGGCATCAGGTGGCCAAAGTATTGAAACTTCAGCAACAGTCCTTCCAATGAACATTCAGGGTTTATTTCCTTTAGGATTGGTTGGTCTGACCTCCTTGGTGCCCAAGGTACTCTCAAGATTTCAGCACCACAGTTCAAAACATCAATTCTTCAGTGTTCAGTCTTCTATATGTTCCAACTTTCATATCGACTCATGACTACTGGAAAAAAAACATATTGATTATATGGATGGATCTTTGTTGGCAAAGTGATATCTCTACTTTTAGTACTCTGTCTAGGTTTGTCATACCTTTCCTTTGAAGGATGCTGCTGCTGCTGCATCACTTCAGTCGTGTCTGACTCTGTGTGATCCCATAGACGGCAGCCCACCAGGCTCCTCCGTCCCTGGGATTCTCCAGGCAAGAACACTGGAGTGGGTTTCCATTTCCTTCTCCAATGCATGAAAGTGAAAAGTGGAAGTGAAGTCGCTCAGTCATGTCCAATTCTTCGTGACCCCATGGACTGCAGCCTACCAGATTCCTCTGCCCATGGGATTATCCAGGCAAGAATACTGGAGTGGGGTGCCATTACCTTCTCTGTTTGAAAGATGAAGCATCTTTTAATTTCATGGCTGCAGTCACTGACCACAGCATTTCCATAGCCCATGGAAATAAAATTTGTCACTACCCCCAATTTTTCCTCTTCTATTTGCCATGAAGTGATGGGACCAGATTCCATGATCTTAGTTTTTTGAATGCTGAGTTTAAAGCCAGCTTATTTACTCTCCGCTTTCATTCTCATCAAGAATCTCTTTAGTTCCTCTTCTCTTTCAGCCATCAGAGTGATGTCATCAGCATATCTGAGGTTGTTGATATTTCTCCCAGCAATATTGATCCCAGCCTGTGATTCCTCCAGCCCAACATTTCACATGATGTACCCTTCATAGAAGCTAAATAAGCAGAGTGACAGTATACAGTTTTTGTTTTACTCCTTTCCCAATTTTGAACCAGTCAGGTATTCCATTTCCAGTTCTAGTTGTTGATTCTTGACCCTCACACAGGTTTCTCAGTAAACATGGAAGGTGGTCTGATACTCTTATCTTTTTAAGAGTTGTCCATCATTTGTTGTTATCCACAGTCAAAGGTGTTAACATAGTCATCGAAGCAGAAGTAGTTTTTTTTTTTTTTTTTTTTTTTCTGGAACTCTCTTGCTTCCTCCATAATCCAAGGAATGTTGGCAATTTGATCACTTGTTCTTCTGCCTTTTTAAAACCCAGCTTGTACTTCTGGAATCTCTTGGTTAATGTACTGTTGAGGCCTAAATTGAAGGATTTTTGAGCATAACCTTAATAGCATGTGAGATAAGTGCAATTACACAAAAGTTTGAACTTTCTTTGGCATTGTGCTTTTCTGGGATTGAAATGAAAATTGACCTTCCAGGCCTGTGGTCACTGCTGACTTTTCTGAAGTTGCTGACATGCTGATCCATGATGGGGAAAACTAACTTAGGTGTCCTACATGAGGTTTTCTATTTTTATTTTTTATTATTTCAATGGATCCCATTTAGTAGTTTAAATTACATTATTTAAATCATCTAATTTTATCCAGTCTCTTTGTCCAGAAGGGTTGCATGCAATAGAGATAAAATCATTTTTACAGAAAGACCTTTTTATATAAATATATCAAGTTTAAAAAACATAAAACCTAGACTTTTTAAACACTTTAATTTAACAACCATCTTAATTTTCCATCAGTTTGAGTCTTCAAAAAGGGGTCAAATGCAGTGCAAGACCCTTACAAAGTCTACCTAGAGAACAAGGTATCAACAATTGTAAAAGAATGACGCATAACTATAGCAAGAGTACAGACCATCTGACCAAACAGATGGAAATATGAATAGTAACTGATTCAGGGAAATATTGTATGAGACTTCAGATTGCACACCTAAGATGTATAGTCTAGACTGAGGTTGCCTTGTCCCCTACCATCAGCCACTTAAGCCTACCCTTTAATTGTCCACTAAAATGGTTACTCGCCCCTGTGGCTTTGGGGCTGATATAGGACATGGAAATCCATCATGTACCCCATGACTGGACCCACGGATGTGTAGCTTGGACTGCAAATTTTGGATCATTATCAAATGTAATGTTCGCAGAAACCTGGATAGTACAAAAAAAAAATCTGGCCTTGTAGAGCCTGTGTTTTATAGTTTGAGTCAGTGGAAAACATGGGGGTGGATAGGCCTATCTTGGAAAAAGTATGTCATCTTTAATCAGAATACAGAAAGACCCTCTGAATGGGGTAAGAGGACAAATATGAAACCACCTGCCAAAAATATCTTAGTATTTTGCTCAGGAATCTGCCCCTGTGGCAGAACTAGGCAGAAATGGGCAGATAAGACAGATTTTCTATGTTGCTCTAAGACTTTCTGAGGACAATGACAATCTATACAGATAGGCCCATTCTATGATGGTTTCTGAGTTGCCATGGGTCATCTTTTCAAGGGAGCAAAATGCACATTTACTTGATCTGAGGAAGAGGACAGTTTAGTCTCTGTATATAATTAATGATCATCGTCTTTATTGGGTATACGTACACTTTTCTGCATTAGAGACCCCTCTCTTAAGCATCCACACAGATAACAGAAACATTTTTAGTAGCAGAACTGATTTTTGTGTCCAAATGTATATTCCTTACATCATAATGTATGCTATACGTTAGGTCAAGGCTCTTGTCAGCAATCCAACCAGATGGCCAGGTGATTAGCTATAGTCCTTGAGGCAGGTATGTATGAAGTCTTCTACATGCTCCTCTCTAATGTCCCTACAGTAACAATTTCTATGAGGGCTTGTGGTCAAAGGCTAGCTGGGAGGCCCATAGACCTTCATGTAAAAAGAAAATACAGAATCTTTCATTGTAAGCAACTTGAAACCAGCCATGCCGATGGGTGTCAATAGAGAATGGAAGAGAGGAGCATCTGTCAGCCACACTCTCCCATTTGGTATTCTTCCCCTTCTTTGGCATTTGCTTCCATACTCACCTTGTTTGCAATTTTTCTCCAGAGATGCTAGGTCCTCCAAGGCCCCAGACAATTCCCATTCTTCCATGCTTTCTCCCATGTACCAGTGCACATAGGCTTGCTCTATGTACATAAGATCAAACTTATTGTCCAGATGGGCCTAGGCTTTGGTGATGAAAGTTCTGTTGTTCAGGATGTACATGGCCTGCTGCCCTTTGACAAGATCTCCCTGATGGAGGACAGTGAAGGCTGGTGATTGATACTCCTTTATATCTATTCAGGTACCAATCCAAAAGCTGGAAGGGGAGCTGATTTTTTTGGTGACAATAGCCATACCGATTTCTTTTGGAACCATGTTTCCTCTGTACAACATGCAGCAGGCCATGTATTTGTCATAGTGAGTCACATTTAACCATCTGGTTGGCTGACTTGAGACACAGGCATTAGTGATCTTGGCCACAAACAGCTACTTGTCACAGATTTTCTCAATTGATGACTGGGGTATAGGTGTCCAGAGGAAGTGGATGAAAGTTATAGGGTCAGGTTGGTCTGGAATTCCATCAAGTCACCTTTCAGGGCCATGTTGAATTATAGAGAGGACTAGATGGAAGACACAATGTGCCCAATCAGTTGGCTGAGGTTGGTGTAAACTCCAGGAGTTGGTGATGGACAGGGAGGCCTGGCATGCTGCAGTCCATGTGGTCACAAAGACTCAGACATGACTGAGCGACTGAACTGAACTGAACTGAACTGTAGATCATACTTGCCAAGATACTGGGGCAAGCCATGGAAGCAAATCAGTGTTTTTAACAATGACTTATTCAGAAACAAATGCTCTGGAATTTCCCTTGTTCTTCTTGTTGATAAAATACATTCTATAGTTCCTATATTCTTCCAGGGTATTCAGTATAATATTTAGGTAAAAAATCAAAATGAATGTGTATAAGTCTCAGATTATATGTTTCAAAATTAAGATATTCAAATTTTGTTTTACCATTCATGACAGAGAATCTAGCAATTGTGAAATATATAGTAATTTACTTATTCATCATGAAGAATCAATAGTAGTTTTAGAACACATAAACATATTGAACTCAGATACATGATATGTAGATTCACTAGTTTGACAATTCTGAAAAGTAAAGTATTTATGAGGTGAGTTTCACTGTAAAATTATATATTTTATACAATGTCATGGTACCTACTAAGTGAAAACGGTAGCTATATTTATATGTGTGTGTGTATGTAGCTTGACAAATCAATAATCATAGCTACTCATCAACTCACTAAACGTGTTTGTTCAAGATTGCCTTTTGCAGAATTTGCTAATGTTCTAACACTCAATAGAGGGTCATACAAAGGTGAAGTGACAAGAGAAAGTCATAAATGGACTTGCAAATGGATATTAGGAAATACTGATGTCTACCTAGAGTTTTATTCTTTCACTTTGTATTATAAGCCATCCTACTTTTAACAGATACAATAAGGCAGGTTTAGATGGCATTGGTAGCATTTTACTTATAGTTAACCAACAAACACAGAAGCAAAACCACCAAATTAAAAAATGATGAGAAAAAATATAGGGAGAAAAAGGGGATCTTATATTCTACACTTAGAGGAAAAAAGGCAAAAGTGGAAACAAGGTTTAACTTTATTTATGAAACAAAAAGCCAAATGGAGATTGCTCAATAACTCCTGGTTGGAATAAAGACTCAAAGTATTTTGAGCAGTTTGGGCTGATAGTTGCTTAGCACAGGGAAGTAAAACCTGTTCTCTCGCTTAGAGGGAATGAGTTGGACCACACATCTAATACCCCAACACCCAAAACATTGTCTTCTGTCTTTTCTCTTCTGGAGTACTGACAGGACTTAGGAAGCTATAGCTACCTTAAATACTATTTCAATACTCTACATTTAATAATAGATAATCTGAACAGATAATCAGTAAGGAAACAGTAGACTTGAACAACACCATATAGCAAATAGACCTAACACACATATGTAGAACATTCCACACAGCATCAGCAGAATATACTTTTATTCTTAAGAACCTTCTCCAGGATAGAACATATATTAGTTCACAAAATATGTCTTAACAAATAGAAGATTAAAAACAAATACCAATTATCTTTTCAGACCATAATGAAATGAAATTAGAAATCAAAAGAAGAAAATAATAGAAAAAAATTAATATATGAAAATTAAACAAAACAGTCCTAAATAACCAATAGGTCAAAAAATAAATAAATAAAAATGAAATTTTCTAATTTTAGAAAATATCTTGAAATAAACAAAAATAAAATCACAACATATAAAACCTATGGATGCAGCAAACCAATACTAAAAAGGCAGTTTATAGTAATGGGACCTATATTAAAAAGTGTGTGTGTGTGTGTGTGTGTGTGTATGTGTGTGTGTGTGTATATATATATATGTAAACATTGCACATCTAGAAAATAGGAAAAGAAGAATACACTATTCCAAAAGTTAGCAAAAAGAAGGGGATAGAAAATATTAGAGAACATAACCAAAATAGAAAATACAAAACTAGAAAAAATCAATAAATTTGAGTTTATTTTTTAAAAGACAAACTTGAAAATATTTAGCTAGATAATCTAACAAAAAAAGGGAGAAGACACAAATAGATATAATTAGAAATGCAATGTTGCTGTTCAGTCACCCAGTCATGTCCAACTCTTGAAGCCCCATGGACTGCAACACACCAGGCCTCCCTGCCCCTCACCATCTCCAGAAGTGTGTCCAAGTTTATATCCATTGCATCAGTGATATCATCCAGCTATCTCATCCTCCAACACTCTTCTCTCTTTCTGCCCTCAATCTTTCCCAGCATCAGGGATTTTTCCAATGAATTGGCTGTTCACATCAGGTGACCAAAATACTGGAGCTTCAGCTTCAACATCAGTCCTTCCAACGAGTATTCAGAGTTGACTTCCCTTAAAATTGACTTGTTTGGTCACCTTGCTGTGCATGGTAATTCTCAAGTGAAACAGGACACAACCCTGAATATTAAAAGACAGACTATCCAGAGCCGTACTAAGCTTACAGACATGAAAAAACTCACTACAAGACACTGCATTGCCCTGCGCAGAGACGAGATCCAGCTTCATCCACCAGCACACAAACACAAGTTCCCCCAACCATGAAACCTTCACTGGTCCAAACCTTATCCACAGGGAGCATCACAAACAAGAGGAACTACAACCCTCTCGCCTGCAGAAAGGAGATCCTAAACACAGCAGACTAAACAAAATGAAGAAGCAGAGAGATATCCAGCAGGTAAAGGAACATTATAAAAACCCACCAAACCAAACAAAGAAGGAGGAGATAGGGAGTCTACCTGAAAAAGAATTTGGAATAATGACAGTAAAGTTGATCCAAAATCTGGAGTTATAGATAAATAGACTACAGACACGGATTGAGAAGACACAATAAATGTTTAACAAGGAACTAGAAGAAATAAGAATCTTCAATCTGTAATGAACAGTCAACCAGCAATAACTTAGATCAAAAGCACTGTGGATGGAACCAACAGTAGAGTAACTGAAGCAGAAGAAAGGATAAGTGAACTGGAAGATAGAATTTTCAAAATGAATGAAGCAGAGTGGAAAAAAGAATGAAAAGAAATGAGGACAGCCTCAGAGACCTCTAGGGAATGTTAAATGCCCCAACATTTGAATCATAAGTGTCGCAGAATAAGAAGACGAAAGGAAAGGGTATGAGAAAATATTTGAGTAGATAATAGTTGAAAACTTCCCTAAAATGGGGAAAGAAATAGCCATCCAAGTCAAAGAAGCCCAGAGAGGTCTATTCACGATAAACCCAAGTCGAAACATTTCAAGACAAATTTTAATCAAACTAACAAAAATTAAACACAAGGAGCAAGTATAAAAGGCAGCAAAGGAAAAGCAACAAATAACATACAAGGGAATCCCCATAAGGATAACAGCTGATCTTTGAACAGAAAATCTTCAGGCTAAAAGGAAATGACAGAATATGCTTTAAGTGATGAAAAAGAAAATCCTACAACCAAGTTTACTCTACCCAGCAAGGATCTCATTCAAATTCAAAGGAGAAATAGAAAGTTTTACAAAGAAGCCAAAGAGGAGAGAATTAAGTACCATCAAACCAGCTTCTCAACAAATACTAAAGGATCTTCTCTAGACAGAAAACACAGTAAAGGATTATAAGAACAAACTCCAAACAGTATAGTAAGTGGTAATGGGATCATACATATCAATAATTACCTTAAACATAAGCGGGTTAAATGTTCCAACTAAAAGAAAAAGACTGGCCAAATGGGTGCAAAAACAAAACCCCCTATATATGCTGTCTAAAAGATACCCACCTCAGACCTAGAGACATATACAGACTGAAAGTAGGGGTCTGGAAAAAGATATTTCATGCAAATGAAGACCAAAACAGAGGGAGTAGCAATATTCATACCAGATAAAAGAGGCTTTAAATTAAAGACCATTATAAAAGACAAAGAACAACACTACATAATGATTAAAGGATCAATCCAAGAAGAAGATGCAATTATAAATATATATGCACTCAATATAGGGGCACCACAATATATAAGGCAAATGTTAACAACCATAAAAAGGGAAACTGACAACAAGACAATAAAAGTAGCGGACTTTAATACAATAGTTACACCAATGGACACTTCATCTGGACAGAAAATTAATAAGAAAACAAAAGAGTTAAATTGCATTAGACCAGATGGACCTAATTGATTTCTTTAGGACATTCCATCCCAAAGCAACAAAATACACATTTTTTTCCCTCAAGTTCACACAAAACATTCTCCAAGATAGATCACCTTTTGTGTCACAAATCAAGTCTCAGTAAATTAAAGAAAATTAAAATTGTATCAAGTATCTTTTCTAACCATAATGCCGTGATGCTAGATATCAACTACATGAAAAAACTAAAAAATACAAATATATATAGACTAAACAGCACACTTCTAAATAATCAATAGATCACTGAAGACTTTACAAAGAAAATTAAAAATAAAAGAGCCTAGAAATAATGACAGTGAAAACACGAGTACACAAAACCTCTGGGAAACAGCACAAGCGATTCTAAGAGAGAAGTATATAGCAATACAAGCTTACCTCAAGAGAAGACAGAAACATCAAATAAACTATCTAACATTACATTGAAAGCAATTAGAAAAAGAAGAGTGAAAAAAACAACGAAGTTAGTAGAATGATAAAAATTGATATGATCAAAGTAGAAATAAATGGAAAATAAATTGGGATAGTAGCATACACACACACACACACACACACACACACACACAACCTAAATGCTGGTTCTTTAAAAAGATAAACAAAATTGGCAAACCACTACTAAGACTCATGAAGAAAAATTGGCAAACCACTACTAAGACTCATGAAGTAAAAAGGGGAGCAGACTCATATCAATAAAATTAGAAATGCAAAAGGAGAAGGCACAGTACGCAATGCAGATATATAAAGCATCATAAAAACTACTATGAGCAAGTACATGTCATAAAATGAACAACCTGGAAGAAATAGTAAAGTTCTTAGAAAAGTATAACCTTGCAAATCTGAATCAGGAAGAAATAGAAAGTATGAACAGAACAATCACTAATACCAAAATTGAAATTATATTAAAAAAATCTCCCAAGAAACAAAGTATGGTATTTTCCATCATTCTATTCCATCACCACATGAAGTGATGATCCTCCCCCTCACATCCCCAGGACTTTGAGTACAAGAAACAGCTTTGTCTCTTTGAGGAAGGAGAAAGTGAGAAAGACCAACCTCTTTGGTTCTCTCTTAATCCCAGCATCATTTGGACACTGGTTATATATCCAAGAAGGGAAAATTGCTCCCTTATGTTACAACAGTCAGTGGTGTCAGAAAATGAAACTGCTGTTTTATACATTAATGCCAATGATTATGACTGATCAACACAGGTCTGTTTCTGAACTACTATCAAATTCAAAGTTTGATGCCAATCATGCATTTGGATATGTGAAAAGAAGTCTACTTCACATTTCAGCAAATGCTTGATTCTGCGTTTAAAGAAATGAGCAAATCCTAACTATCAAGATATTTTGGGCTGTACATCTCTTCATTTGGCAGCTAGAAATGGGCAGAAGAAATGCATGAGTAAATTATTAGAATACAATGCTGATGGCAACATTTGTAATAATGAAGGTCTTATTGCAGTAAGTGCTAAGAGTTTTTATCTGAGAGTTTAAAAATACTTTTAGAAAATAATATTAAAGGTAATAATAATGCAAAGTGTAGTATGAATATCTCTGCAATTATTTCTCTGTAGTAATTGAGACAATACAGAATGATTTAAGGTATGCTTCTCAGCTATATTTAAACATATTACTATAAAGGGTGAAGTATTTAGACTTGACTTGCTTTTTTCTGAACTCAGCAAAATTATAAAAGTGAGGCAATAAGAATGATGTGATGTTTGTTTGATTATGTTGCCTATGCCGTCTCCTAAGTAATGTCAAAAGTCATTGCTTCTAAGAGTTCTATGAGAAAAAAAAAAAAGCAAAAGAACATCAGTACATGAAAACTGAAGGCAGTGGATGCCTTACTTCACCCAGGTGTCAGAGTCAGAGTGAGACATGTGTCTTCAGTATCCATCTCAGGAAATGGGAGTGCTAATGCATACAGGGCTTCTTTGGGGGGAAATTAAAATGTTCTAAAATTGATTGCAGTGATGATTTCACAACTCTGTTAATATACTAAAATCATATACCAGGATAGAGTGGGATTTAACCCGGGGATGCAAGAATTCTTCAATATACACAAATCAATCAATGTGATATACCATATCAACAAACTGAAAGATAAAAAACATGATCATCTCAGTAGACACAGAAAAATATTTTGATTAATTAAGTGAACATTTATGATAAAACTCTTCAAAACACCAGCATAGATGGAACCTATGTCAACATAATAAAGGCCATATACAATAAACGTGTAGCAAACAGTATTCTCAGTGGAGAAAACCTGAAAGCATTTCCCCTAAAACTAGGAATAAGAAAAGGATGCCCACTCATGCCACTGTTATTCAACATAGTCTTGGAAGTCCTAGCCACAGGAATCAGAGAAGTAAAAAAAAAAAAAAAAAAAAAAAAACAAATAAATAGAAGTAATCCAGATTGGTAAAAAAGAAGTAAAACTTTCATTGTTTACAGATGGCATGATGCTATACATTAGAAAACTCTAAAGACTCCACCAGAAAATGACTAGAGTTAATAATGAATATAGTAAATTCACAGGACATAAAACTAACACACAGAAATCCCTTGCACTCCTATATACTAGCAATGAAAATTCAGAAAGAGAAGTTAAGAAAACAATCAAATTCATCATTGCAAAAAAAAGAATGAAATACCTAGGAATAAACCTCCCTAAAAAGACAAAAGACCTATATACAGAAAACTATAAGACACTGATGAATGAAATCAAAATGACACAAATACATGGAGAGATATACCATGTTTTTGGATTGGAAGAATCAATGCTGTGAAATGACTATACTATATGAAGTAATTTGCATATTTGCTAATTTGTAATCCCTATCAAACTATCAACAATATTTTTCATATATCTAGGACAAAAATTTTCACCATTTGTATAGAAACACAAAAGACCCCTAATAGCCAAAACAATCTTGTAAAGAAGAATGGAGCTGAAGGAATCATCTTTCCTGATTTCAGACTATGCTACAAAGCTACAGTCATTAAGACAGTATGGTATTGGCGTAAAAAAAAAAAAAAAAAAAACCAGATATATAGCCCAATGGAGCAATATAGAAATCCCAGATATAGACCCACATACCAAGGGGCACCTTACCTTTGACAAAAGAGGCAAGAATATACAATGGGAAAAGACAGCCTCTTCAATGAGTGATGCTGGACAGTTTCAAACGAAGGAAACTAGAACATATTCTAACACCAAACAGAAAAATAAACCCAAAATGGATAAAATATTTAAAGAATAAGGCCAAATACAATAGAACTCTTAGAGTAAAATACATGTGGTATACTCTTTGGCATATATAACAGCAAGATCCTCTTTGATCTACCTTCTAGAGTAATGGAAATAAAACAAAAGTAAGCAAATGGGATTTAACTAAACTTAAATGCTTTTGCACAGCAAAGGAAACAAGATTAAAACACAACCCTCAGAGTGGGAAAAAATAATAACAAATGAAACAACTGACACCGGATTAAATCCCTAAATATATAAGCATCTCATTCAGCTAAATACCAGAAAAACAAGTAACCCAATCAAAAAATGGGTGGAAGACCTAAACAGATATTTCTCCAAAGAAGACATGCAGATGGGCAACAAACCCATGAAAGGATGCCCAACATCACTCATTATTAAAGAAACGTGAATCAAGACTTCAATGAGGTGTCACCTCACACCAGTCAGAATGGCCATCATTAAAAAAAAGTCTATGAACAGTAAATTCTAGAGAGAATGTGGAGAAAATGGAACCCTCTTGCACTATTGGTAGGAATATAAACTGATACAATCACTATGGAGACTCCTTAAAATCTAGGAATAGAAGTACCGTATGACTCAACAATTCCACTACTGGGCATATACCCTGTAGTAGTAGTAGTAGTAGTAGTAGTAGTAGTAGTAGTAGTAGTTGCTCGGTCGTGTCTGACTCTTTTCAACTCCATAGACTATAGCGTGCCAGGCTCCTCTGTCCATGGGATTCTCCAGGAATGGGTTGCCATTTCCTTCTCCACATATACCCTGAGAAAACCACAATTGAAAGAGATACATGTGCCCCAATGTTCATTAGGGCACTTTTTACAATAGCCAGGACATGGAAGCAACCTAGATGTCTATCAACAGAAGAATAGATCTAGAACCTGTGCTATGTATATATAATGAAATATTACTCAGCTATAAAAAAGGAAAGCATTCAAGTCAGTCCTAATGAGGTGGATAAACCTAGAGCCTGTTATGCAAGGTGAGTAAGTCAGAAAGAGAAAGACAAATCTTGCATATTGATGCATGTATATAGAATTTAGAAAAATGATATGGATGAACCTATATGCAGTGCAGCAATGAAGATTAGACATAGAGAACAGACTTTTGCGAACAGTGGGGGAAGGAGAGGGTGGAACAAATTTAGAGAATAGCATGGAAACATCGTATTACCATATATAAAATAGATATCAAGTGGTAATTTGCTATGTGACACATTGGGACATGAGAGGGGTGTTCAGGAGGGAGGAGGTATAAGTATACCTGTGAGTAATTCATGTTGATGTATGGCAGAAGGCAGCACGACATTATAAAGCAATTATTCTTCAAGTTATAAAACAAAAAGAGAGAGAGAAGTAAAATACACAAGTTATCCTTATGTCCAGTCATACCCATTTTGGTGTGAGAAAAAGGAAAATAAAAAAGCTACCACCTTCAAAGGCTACAAAAGAGTAAATGTCCCCAGGAAAGATCCAAGTTTCAGGTAGAGCAAGAAAGTGAAAATACCATAGAGGAATCTAGACTTGCAGAAGATTTACAGATGATCATCAGTTCCAGAGAGCTCAATGTCTTGATTCCATAACTGAGGAAGAATATGAGACGGAGACAAAAGATTGACTATATGGGACCACATTGAATTTAGAGTAAAGAAGATATGATAAGAACCTGGTAGCTCTGAACGTCTTGACGATACAGACATAATTGGTAATATATGGCAAAATTAATTTAGTCCCCATGACGCTAGTTGGTGGTGATGCTTTAGTGTTGTGGGAAATAAGAGGGTGTTGGCCTATCTAAGAGCATATTGATTTGGGGAGTCCAAAATGACTCTAGATGACGGAGGCTTGAGGTCATTGTAAAGGCAGTAATACACCAACACAAGATAACTGTATTTTGATATCAGTTAATGAAAGAAAGTGTTGGACATGAGAACATGTCCAGCCAATTAGAACATGAAAATAGACATACTGAGTCATACTCATAAATTCATGAGATTTTCACCAATGGAAGTCTGGGAGGGGGTGATGGATCTTGTTTAAAGTACACAAATATATTCTTCATCTATGCCAGCTAACGATTATACAGTGAAAGTGAGAAATAGATTTAAGGGACTAGATCTGATAGAGGGCCTGATGAACTATGGACAGAGATTCGTGGCATTGTACAGGAAACAGGGAGCAAGATCATCCCCAAGAAAAATAAATGCATAAAAGCAAAATAGCTGTGAAAAGAAGAGAAGCAAAAAGCAAGAGACAAAGGGAAAGATGTACTCATTCTAATGCAGAGTTCCAAAGAATATCAAGGAGAGATAAGAAAGCCTTCCTCAGTGATCAGTGCAAATAAATAAAAGGGAATAAATAGAACCAATAAATTTATTTCTAAAGGAAATCAATAGAATGGGAAAGACTAGAGATCTCTTCATGAAAATTAGAGATACCGAGGGAATATTTCATGCAAAGATGGACTCAATAAAGGACAGCAATTGAATGGACCTAACAGAAGCAGAAGATATGAAGAAGAGGTGGCAAGAATACACAGAAGAACTGTACACACACACAAAAATCTTCATGACCCAAATAGTTACAATGTTGCGATCACTCACCTACAGCCAGACATCCTGGAACGTGAAGTCAAGTGGGCCTTAGAAAGCATCACTACGAACAAAGCTAGTGGAGGTGATGGAATTCCAGTTGAGCTATTTCAAATCCTGAAAGATGATGCTGTGAAAGTGCTACACTCAATATGTCAGCAACTTTGGAAAACTCAGCAATGGCCACAGGACTGGAAAAGGTCAGTTTTCATCCCAATCCCAAAGAAAGGCAATGCCAAAGAATGCTCAAACTACCACACAGTTGCACTCATCTCACCCGCTAGTAAAGTAACGCTCAAAATTCTCCAAGCCAGGCTTCAGTAATATGAGAACCATTAATTTCCGGATGTTCCAGCTGGTTTTAGAAAAGGCAGAGGAACCAGAGATCAAATTGTCAGCATCCATTGGATCATCAAAAAAGCAAGAGAGTTCCAGAAGAACATCTATTTCTGCTTTATTGACTATGCCAAAGCGTTTGACTGCATGCATCACAATAAACTTTGGAAAATTCTGAAAGAGATGGGAATAACAGACCACCTGACCTGCCTCTTGAGAAATCTGTATGCAGGTCAAGAAGCAACAGTTAGAATTGGGCATGAAACAAGAGATGGGTTCCAAATAGGAAAAGGAGTATGTCAAGGCTATATATTGTCACCTTGCTTATTTAACTTATATGCAGAATACATCATGAGAAATGTTGGGCGGGATGAAGCACAAACTGGAATCAAGATTGCCAGGAGAAATACCAATAACCTCAGATATGCAGATGACATCACCCTTATGTCACAGAGTGAAGAACTAAAGAGCCTCTTGATGAGAGTGAAAGACGAGCGTGAAATAGTTGGCTAAAAGCTGAACATTCAGAAAACTAAGATCATGGCATCTGGTCCCATCACTTCATGGCAAATAGATGAGGAAACATTTGAAACAGTGGCTGACTTTATTTTTCTGTTCTCCAACATCACTGCAGATGATGATTGCAGCCATGAAATTAAAAGACGTTTACTCCTTGGAAGGAAAGTTATGACCAACCTAGACAGCATATTAAAAAGCAGAGACATTACTTTGCCAACAATGGTCCATCTAGTCAAGGGTATGTTATTTCCAGTAGTCATATATGGATGTGAGAGCTGGACAATAAAGAAAGCTGAGCAGTGAAGAATTGATGCTTTTGAACTGTGGTGTTGGAGAAGACTCTTGAAAGTCCTTTGGACTGCAAGGAGATCTAACCAAACTATCCTAAAAGAGTGACATCACCAACACAATGGACATGATTTTGGGTGGACTCCAAGAGTTGGTGATGGACAGGAGGCCTGGTGTGCTGCAATTCATGGGGTCGCCAAGAGTTGGACAAGGCTGAGTGACTGAACTTAACTGAAACCAGTGAATGAATGGAAGCTGACAGAGGGGTAATCTTACTTTGAGCAAGCTTCACCGGTTCCTCTTGACTTCTACCAAAAGAGGCATGAGAGAGAAGGTCTCACTCTGTGTATCCAAATCGTCCTTTTTACTCCAGATAAGGAAGATAATCCATGTAAAAGTATTCAAACAGCCACATGCTATCCAGATGTCCACATGCTGGACATCTCCATCTGCTAATTCTGTAATTATTTTGAATTCAGCATATCCCACAATTATATTCTTTATTTTTCCCACTCCAGTCCCAAGTTCAATCTGCTCAGTCTCCTGTAGTCTAGGCGATATCTTACTATCCACCTAGCCATCCATGGTAGAACGAATTGTGAGTTGCTTGAATCCCCTCACTCAACACCTCATCACATTCTGCCGCTCCTCAAGGTCTGTCAATTCTCTTAACATTGGATTTTTATTTTCCTGCTTTTCTTTCTTTCTGCTACTTTGGTTTAAAGTCTCATGTCATGTCTCATAAGTGCAACAGGAAATTTTGCTGGTTTTCTTTTCAAATTATTTCCAGGAAAGGGCACATCTCATAATGATAACTGCTAGGATCCTGACCCAAATCATTATTCTCTCTCAACTAAAAGATGGTAATACCCTCATAACAAATTCCTCTATGTCTTCAATCTTCACCTTAGTTTGTTCTCAGCAAAAAAGCAAAAATGACCCTGTTAAAATATAAATTTTCTATCACTCTTCAGTCAGAATCCTTGCATCATTTTCCATCTTTTTTAAAAATTTTCTTTATTGTGTTGGTTTTGCCATACATTGACATGAATCCTCCATGGGTATACACATGCTCCCCCTCCAGAACCCCCCTCCCTCCTCCCTCCCAATTCCCTCTCCCTGGGTCATCTCGGTGCACCAGCCCCGACCATCAGCCCTGGGCTGGCGATTGATATCACATATGATAATTAACATGTTTCAGTGCCATTCTCCCATGTCATCCCACCCTTGCCCTCTTCCACAGAGTCCACTAGACTGTTCCATACATCCGTGTTTCTTTTGCTGTCTTACTGTGAAATTTCTTATAAGGACTTCTTGAAAAAATGGTTACCATCCCTTCTCTGTGCTTATCTTGTATCTGTCCTCTATGGCCCTCTCCTCCTATTCCTTATGCAACTCCATCCACACCTGGTTCTTTGTTATTCTAAGAATACATTAGGCTGACTCTAAAAGATGGTTTTTAACTTCATTTATTTTCCCTATGAAATACTCTTCTCTCTTTAATCTTTCAACTCCCTCATGTCTTGACTTAAAAGCTAGCTTTCCAGTGAGAGCTTTCCCGGTCATCGTATTTGAAATGGCAATCCTGCTAACACACATGTGTGTGCACCCCCACACCACACACAAACACACACACACTCTCGTGTCTCCATTCCTTGCTCTATTATTCCCTTCAACTGTTTGACTTCTTTATTTTATCTAATGTTCATCTCCAAATGGCAGGAATTTTTGGTGTATTTGTTTTGTTTTTGCTCAACATTGTAGGAGGCTTCCCAGGTGTCACAATGGTAAAGTACCCACTTACCAATTCAGGAGATGCAAGAGATGCAGGTTCAGTGTTTGAGTCAGGAAGGTCTCCTGGAATAGGAAATGGGAACCCATTCCAGTATTCATGCCTGGGAAATCCCATGGCTAGTGGAGCCTGGCAGGCTATTTAGTCCATGGTGTTGCAAAGAATCATACACGACTGATGACACATATACACAAAACAGATTAGTGACTAAAACATGTTTGTCACTCAACAAACCTTTGTTGGATAAGTTAATGAAAAACTGATCATCTCTTTACTTATTTTCTGCTTTATTCCCTTATAGGAGAGTGTTGATTCATAAGAATTAGTTTGCTATGCATTAACTTAGAACAAATTAAATATGTAACACTAGAGACATACCGGAGAAGGCAGTGGCAACCCACTCCAGTGTTCTTGCCTGGAGAATCCCAGGGACAGGGGAGCCTGGTGGGCTGCCGTCTATGGGCTTGCACAGAGTCAGACATGACTGAAGCAACTTAGCACAGCAGCAGCAGAGACATACCATCAATTTCAAACTTTTTAAATTAAGTACTATGTTTGTAAAAGTATTATGCAATTAATTTATCTGAGAAGAATATAAATTTTTTTTAAAATGAGACTCATGAGCAAATGTGAAGTGTTTGTTCACATTTTATTAATGCCTAATATATATGCTTATAAATTGATTAATGTTTCTTTGTGTGTTTTTATTTAGTGTGTGCTTTTAAATATATGTGATTGATACCATATTTTATTTATACTTTTGATATGATTTTATCAAAATGTCATAGGTCATTACCTAAATCTTTAAATATTTTGGATACATAATGTCCATCTCTTCTAAAATTCCCTGGCTATAATATTTTTAATTTTAGGTTTTTTCTGGTATTTACTTTTTTTATAATATCACAGAAAGGATATTTTCAACGTTACATAAAATATCCCTGGATATTAAGGAAAAAAAAAACAAAAAACAATGCTCACAATTTATTTATTTATATTTTTGCTGTGCTCATTTGCTCAGTCATGTCCAACTCTTTGAAATTCCATGGACTGTACCCTCCAGTCTCCTCTGTCTATGAAATTTTTCAGCCATTAATACTGGAACAGTTGCCATCTCCTATTCCAAAGGATCTTCCTGACTCAGGAACTGAAACCATGTTTTTTGTGTCTCCAGCATTGGGAAGTAGATTCTTTACCACTGTTCCACCTTGGAAGCCCAATTAATTTTTATAAAAGCTATTAATTTGTTTCACTATAACTTATGAATAGAGGACAAAGAAACTACCTCACTTCCTTACACAAATATAAAAATTTAAATTATGTCAATAAATAGAATTCAGTTCTTAAATAAGTTATTGTAATTAAGTAGGGATGCTGAAAAAGTATTTGATAACTTTAAGCAGTCAGTGTTTCATGATAAAATGCAGCAGGTAAAATAGTGATAAATGGAAGCTTTTGATTACAATAAATTTATTTTACCAAACATTATCAATAAATATTATCTGAAATTATTAAATGTTAACTGCTTAAATTAATAACAGAATCCAAGAGATTCCCTGTATCTCCATTAGCATTCAAGATTGTCATGGACATGTAAACAAATGAAATAAAAATAAAGCTAATATAAATTTGGACTAGGAGAAAAATAGAAACTTGTTGCCTGATTATAGAGTTATATACTTAGAGTACTCAAAAAATAGATTTTTAAGAAATGTTAGTAAATTAACTTAATGCAAAAACATGAAAATTTATAAATCTGAAATTTTATTTCTGTTTTAGAAACAATCATATAGAAAACTTAGAAAAAATAGCAATAGCAAAAAAGACGATAAAATATTTAAAAACAAATTAAACATAAAAAGAAAGGAGTGAAATATATAAAATATAAAGCCTCGTTTAAGGACATAAAATAAAATTTGAACGAATTGATCTATCATGCTATTTCTTAGATACAAAGGCTTAATATTAACATTTCAAATGTCAATACATGTCAATAAGATATACATTTGAAAAACAACATTTCACAATTAGAATTCCAAAAGTCTTAACAGTTCAATTGAGGTCTAATTTTATATTTTTAAAACGTACCTGTTAAGTGTGCAGTTAATTTTGATTACATTTATTCATCCATCACCACAATCCAGTTTTAGGTTGCATCCATTAGCCAAACAATTCCCTGATGTGCTTTTGCTATCATTTCTCACAAATCATTCATCTGCTTTCAGTATCCATAGTTTTGACTTTTGTAGAAACTTTATGCAAAATAAATGACTTTTATATCTGGCTTCTAACACTTAGTACAAAGTCCATCAGGTTCATCCATATCATTACAAATATCAAGAGCATATTTATAAATACTGTTCCTAAGGTAATTCATGTACAGACCTGTGTATGGTATTATGTTTTCATATCTCTTGGTTAGATATGAAAAAATTAAATTGTTTTATCTTATGGTAATTGTAGGCTTATTCTTTCTAGAAATGGCCAAAGTGTTTTTCCCAAGTGATTGTATTGTTTTACATTTCCACCAACATTGTATGAGACTTCCACATCTTTCAGTTCAACTGTAGTTGATTTACAACGTTATGCTAGTTTCTGGTGTGCACCAAAATATTTCAATTATTTTTCATTATACTTTGTGTTACAATATATTGAATACTATTTCCTGTGTAATGCAGTTGATCCTTGTCTATTTTATATATAGTAGTGTGGATATTTTAATCTCAAACTTCTAATTTGTCTTTCCCTCCTTACCCTTTGATAACCATAAGTTTTATTTCTATGTCTGTGAGTCTATGTCTGTTTTGGAACTAAGTTTATTTGTATCACATTTTGAATTTCATGTATAAGTGGTTTCTTAGTATATTTGTATTTGTCTGACTTATTTCACTTTGTAATGATAACCTCTAGGTCCAACCATATTGCTGCAAATGGCATTATTTTCTTCTTTATTATGGCTGTGAGCAGTATTTCATTGTGGCCTTCCCTGGTGGCTCAGTTGGTAAGGAATCTGTGTGCAATGCAGGAGACCTGGGTTTGATCCCTGGATTTTGAAGATCCCCTCGAGAAGGAAACGGCTACCCACACCAGTATTCTCACATGGAGAATTCCACGGACTGTATAGTCCATGGGATCACAAGGGTTGGACTCAACTGAGTGACTGTCACTTTCATTCCATTATATATATATATATATATGTATATATATATATATATGTATATATATATATACCATATATAAATATATATATATATATATTTAATCCATTTGTCTGTGGATGAACACTTAGGTTGCTTCTCTGTCTTGGATATTGTAAATAGTGCTGCTATGAATGTTGGAGTGCATGTGTCATTTTGAATTAGAGCTTTTGTATTTTCTGAGTGTATGCTCTGGAGTGGGATTCCTGGATAATAAGGTAATTCTATTTTTAGTTTTTTAAGAAACTTCCAAACCATTTTCCATAGTGACTGCACCAAGTTACATTCCCGCCAACAGTGTAGGAAAATTCCCTTTCTCCACACTCTCTCTAGCCTTCATTTATAGACTTTTTAATGATGGCTATTCTGATCAGTGTGAGGTGATACCTCACTGTAGTTTTGACTTGCATTTCTCTAACAATTAACAATTTTGAACATCTTTTCATGTGCCTCTTGATCAAATGTATATCTTCTTTAGAGAAATGTCTCTTTAGGCATTCTGTTCTTTTTTATTGGATTGCTTTATTATCATTGTTATTATTGAATTGTATGAACTGTTTGCATATTTTTGAATAAGCTCTTTTGGTCACATCGTTTGCAAATATTTTCTCCCAGTCCATAGGCATTTTGTTTTGTTTATGGTTTCCTATGCTGTGCAAAAGCTTATTATTAAGTGCCATTTGTTTATTTTGCTTTTATTTCTACTGTCTTGAGAGACGGACTTAAGAAAGCATTGCTAGGATTTATGTTGAGTATTGTTCTGTTCTAGGAGTTTTATGGTGTCCTGTCTTATATTTAAGTCTTTAATTCATTTTGAGTTTATTTTTGTGTATGGTTTTGGTGAGTGTTCAAGCTTCATTGATGAACATGCTGCAGTCCATATTTCCAAACGCTGTTTGCTAAAGAATTTATCTTTTTTTTTCTCCATGTTTTCATTGCCACTTGCTATCATCAGTCCTTATGATCACAGCCATTTAAGTGGATGTGTAGTGGGATCTCAGTATAGTATTGAAAAGCCAGAGGTTCTGTAGCTTGTCTTCCCAGTTCAGGATTCTCAGTCTGGGGAGCACAATGTGGGGTTCAGTCTCTTCTTGGGGAGAAACCTCTGCTATTGTGGGACACTTATCCAGGAGTTTGGGTCTTGATCATATTGTAGTTCTGCCTTTTTAAATAATCTTATTATGGTTCCTTCTTTCTCCCCCTAGTTGTGGAAAATCTTTTCCGCTAGTCTTCAGGGTTGTTCTCATATATAATTGCTCTGTAAAAGTTGTAATTTTGTTGAATCTACAAGAGAATGTGAGCCAAGGGTTTTCCTAATATAACATTGTGGTTACTCCATTTCATTCATCCTTTGTTGAATAGTTATTTAGGTTATGTCCATGTCTTGGTTATTGTAAATCATGCTGAAATTAACATAACAATGGAAATACCTTTCCAAGATAGTGATTTTATTTCCTTTGGATAAATAATCAGCACTGGATTTTCTGGATCTTATCATAATTCCTTGGAAGTAATTCCATGCAAGGTAAGTCCTTGGAAGGAAACCTCTTACAAACATAGACAGTATATTAAAAATTGTAGCCATCACTTTGCTGACAAAGTTCCATATAGTCAAAGCTATGGTAGCCATGTACAGATGTGAGAGATGGACCATGACAGGTTTATCTCAGACCACAAGTAAGGTGGTCTGATATTCCCATCTCTTTAAGAATATTCCACTGTTTGCTTTGATTCACAACATCAAAGGCTTTCACATAGTCAATGAAGCAGAAGTAGATGCTTTTCTCTTTTTTTTAATTAATTAATTAATTTTTTTTCTTTACATTGTCGTGTTGGTTTTGCCATTCATTGACATGAATCCGCCATGGGTATACATGTATTCCCCTTCCAGAACCCCTCTCCCACCTCCCTCTCAATTCCATCTCTCTGGGTCATCCCAGTGCACCAGCCTTGAGCACCCTATATCAAGCATCAAACCTGGGCTGGCGATTCATTTCACATATGATAATTTACATGTTTCAAGGCTGTTCTCCCATAACATCCCACCCTTGCCCTCTCCCATAGAGTCTAAAAGACTGTTCTATACATCTGCGTCTCTTTTGCAGTCTCACATACAGGGTTATCATTACCATCTTTCTAAATTCCATATATATGCATTAGTATACTGTATTGTTATTTTTCCTTCTGGCTTACTTCACTCTGTATAATAGGCTCCAGTTTCGTCCACCTCAGTAGAACTGATTCAAATGTATTCTTTTTAATGGCTGAGTAATATTCCATTGTGTATATGTATCACAGCTTTCTTATCCATTCGTCTGTTGATGGACATCTAGGTTGCTTCCATGTCCTAGCTATTGTAAACAATGCAGCGATGAACATTGGGGTACACGTGGCTCTTTCAATTCTGGTTTCCTCGGTGTGTATGCCCAGCAATGAGATTGCTGGATCCTATGGCAGTTCTATTTCCAGTTTTTTAAGAAATCTCCACACTGTTCTCCATAGTGGTTGTTCTAGTTTGCATTCCCACCAATAGTGTAAAAGGGTTCCCTTTTCTCCACATCCTCTCCAGCATTTATTGCTTATAGACTTTTGGATGGCAGCCATTCTGTCTGGTGTAAAGTGGTACCTCATTGTGGTTTTGATTTGCATTTCTCTGATAATGAGTGATGTTGAGCATCTTTTCATGTGTTTGTTAGCCATTTGTATGTCTTCTTTGGAGAAATGTCTGTTTAGTTTTTTGGCCCACTTTTTGATTGGATCGTTTATTTTTCTGGAGTTGAGCTGCAAGAGTTGCTTGTATATTTTTGAGATTAATTGTTTGTCAGTTGATTCATTGACTATTATTTTCTCCCATTCTGAAAGCTGCCTTTTCACCTTGATTTTAGTTTCCTTTGTTGTGCAGAAGCTTTTAATTTTAATTAGGTCCCATTTGTTTATTTTTGCTTTTATTTCCAATATTCTGGGAGGTGGGTCATAGAGGATCCTGCTTTGGTTTATGTCGGAGAGTGTTTTGACTGTTTTCCTCTACGAGTTTTATAGTTTCTGGTCTTCCATTTAGATCTTTGATTCATTTTGAGTTTATTTTTGTGTATGGTGTTAGAAAGTGTTCTAATTTCATTCTTTTGCAAGTGGTTGACCAGTTTTCCCAGCACCACTTGTTAAAGAGATTGTCTTTTCTCTATTGTATATTCTTGCCTCCTTTGTCAAAGACAAGGTGTCCATAGGTGTGTGGATTTATCTCTGGGCTTTCTATTTTGTTCCATTGATCTATATTTCTGTCTTTGTGCCAGTACCATACTGTCTTGATGACTGTGGTTTTGTTGTATAGCCTAAAGTCAGGCAGGTTGATTCCTCCAGTTCCATTCTTCTTTCTCAAGATTGCTTTGGCTTTTCAAGGTTTTTTGTATTTCCATACAAACTGTGAAATTATTTGTTCTAGTTCTCTGAAAAAGACCGCTGGTAGCTTGATAGGAATTGCATTAGATGCTTTTCTGGAATTACCTTGCTTTCTCGATGATCCAAAAGTGTTGACAATTGATCTCTGGTTTTTATGCCTTATCTAAACTCAGTTTCACATCTGGAAGCTCTCGATTCACATACTGCTGAAACTTAGCTTGCAGGATTTTGAGCATAATCTGATCAGCATGCTAAATAAACAATTATCCAGTAGTTTGAGCATTCTTTGGTATTTCCCTTCTTTGTGATTGGAATGAAAGAAAGCTTCCCTTTTCTAGTCTTGTGACCACTGTTGACTTTTCATAATTTTCTCACATTGAATATTAGCACTTTAACATCATCATCTTTTAGGATTTAAAAAATAGCAGCTGGAATTCTGTCACCTCTACTAGCTTTGTTTGTAGCAATGCTTCCTAATGCCCACTTGCCTTCACACACCAGGATATTCAGCTCTAGGTGAGTAACCACATCATCGTAGTTATCTGGGTCATTAAGACCTTTTTCTTCTAGTTCTTTTGTGCATTTTTGTCACTCCTTAATCTCTTCTGCCTCTATTAGGTCCTTACAGTTTCCCTTGACATCTCCAGTTTTCTGGAAGAGATCTTTAGTCTTGCCCATTCTATTGTTTTCTTCTATTTATTTGCATATTCATTTATGAAGGCCTTATCTCTCCTTGCTATTCTCTTGATCTCTGCATTCAACTGGGTGTATCTTTCCCTTTCTTTCTCGCTTTTCACCTCTATTCTTTCCTCAGCTATTTGTAGAGCCTCCTCAGACAACCATTTTGCTTTCTTGCATTTCTTTTTCTTCAGGATGGTTTTGGTCAGGGCCTCCTGTACGATATCATGAATCTCTGTCCATAGTACTTCAGGCATTCTGTCAACCTGATCCGATCCCTTAAATCTATTTGTCACCTCCACTGTATAATCACAAGGGATTTGGTTTAGGTCATACCTGAATAGTCAAGTGGTTTTCCCTGTTTTCTTCCATTTAAGCCTTAATTTTGCAATAAGGAGCTCATGAACTGAGCCACAGTTAGCTCTCAGTCTTGTTTTTGCTGACTGCATAGTCCTTCTCCACCTTCAGCTGCAAAGAATATAATAAATCGCATTTCAGTATTACCATCTGGTAATATCAATGTATAGAGTCATCTCTTGTGTATTTGGTAGAAGCTTTTTGCTATCACCAGAGTATTCTCTTGGGAGAACTCTGTTAGTCTTTGTTCTGCTTCATTTTGTACTCCAAGGCCAGACTTGCCTGCTCTTCCAGGTTATCTCTTAACTGCCTACTTTTGTATTCTTATTCCAATCCCCCATGATGAAATGGAGGTGTTTATTTTATTTTATTTTATTTTTTGGTGGGGAATTTAGTTCTAGAATGTCATTTCTGTCTTCATAGACCTGGTGAACTTCAGCTTTTTTAGCATCAGTGGTTGGGGCATAGACTTGGATTGCTGTGATGTTGAATGCTTTGCCTTGGAAACTAACTGAGATCTTTGTATAATTTTTGAGATTGAACCTAAGTACTCAATTTCAGATTCTTTTGTTGACTATGAGGGCTACTCCATTTCTTCTAAGGGATTCTTGTCCACAGTAGTAAATATATGGGTCATCTGAATTAAATTCACCCATTCTCATCCATTTTAGTTTACTGATTCCCACGATGCCAATGTTCACTCTTGCCATCTCCTGCTTGACCAAGTCCGATTTATCTTGATTTATGGAATTAACATTCCAGGTTCCTATGCAATATTGTTTTTTGCAGCATAGGCTTTACTTTCACCACCAGACACATCCACAGCTGAGGGCCATTTCCACTTTGTCCCAGACACTTCTTTCTTTCTGGAGCTATTAGTACTTGCCCTCTTCTCTTCCCCAGTAGCATACTGGACACCTTCTGATCTGGAGGGCCCATATTATGGTGTCGTATCTTTTTAGCCTTTTCAATCTGTTCATTCCTTTCACAGGTCACATCCTTGCCAGGAAAAAGAGGCTTGCCTCACAATGAAGCTATGAGCCATGCCATCCAGGGCCACCCAAGACATATGGATCATACTGAAGAGTTCTAACAAAACATGGTCGACTGTAGGAGGGAATGACAAATAACTCCTGTATTCTTGCCATGAGAACCCTATGAACAGTGTATGCATTTCAAAATATGTACAGAAGAGATATAATTAATTTTGACAGTATATTGGTATTGGTAACTTCATAACTAATGTTTATAAATATATAGAGCATGTTGTAAAAGTTTTCTTAGAAATTTAAAACAAATTTTAAAATATGGTCATCTAATTCTAAGCAAGTTACCATATACTGGATTTATGTAAACAAATATATTCAACAAATAGTTTTACAGCAAATAAGTATTATTAAATCAACTATACACACACACACACACACACACACGCATACACACATATAAGTGTGAGGCTATGTGTGTGCACATATAGTAAAGGTATGCCTAACTACTCTCAATAAAATATATGATACACAATTTAGTATTTTTAAAAATGATTTCATAATAAAGTCATATAATTATACACTTCAGTTTTGCCTGAAATGGACCTGTCATTGGTAATAAACTTTGGCTGCTTAATCACTGTGGCTATCATCATTCTGTTTGTTTGCATACATACTTAGTCACCTCAGTTGTGCACAACTCTTTGTGACCCATGAATTTTAGCCCATCAGGCTCCCCTGCCCATGGGATTCTCCAAGCAAAAATGCTGGAGGGGTTTGTCATGCCTTCCTCCTAGAGATCTTCCCAAACCAGGAGTCAAGCTTCCATCTCCTGTGGCTTCTGAATTGCAGGCAGATTCTTTACCTCTGAGCCACCCTGGGGATGCTCATTTGTTTGTTTACCCACTGCTGTTTCACTTAAGACTTGATTATTGTGAATCTGCTAGTTATGCAAGTGCTACAGTGAAAGGATAAATTTTTTTTCACCAGCTATTTCTACAATAGCAGGCATTAATAGATTTCATTACTAGTGAATGTATGGAGGAAAATTGAGGATTATTGACTGGTGATTTCAGAGGAAGTTATTATAGGAAGAAAATATAGGTACATATAAAAATGGACTTACTATGAAGGAATGCAGATAATTTCTTGAGAGTAAAAAAAAAAGACATATTTGACTTCTGAAATAAATAATATCCTGTCTCAAATGAGCAAACAAATCAGTAATTTCAAAGATAAAGAAATGAAGATATCCTTCTGTAGTGGAATATGTTTTCCTCATTAAATCAAGCTATGCATAAATTTACAGCTGAAATAGTCTTTAACTTTCCAGAAAGACTTCTGTAGTAACAAAGTGCTTCTGGAATTTTGTGATTTTATTACTCTATTCAGTGTAGCAGAGATTGCCACCCTGATCAATATAATTGTTTCCTTTTTTTGTTGCATGCATGATTGATTCTTTGCATGTCTGATTCTTTGCAATCCTATGAACCATAGCCTGCCAGGCTCTTATGCCCATGGAATTCTCCAGGCAAGAATACTGGAGTGGGTTTCCATGCCCTTCTCCAGGGGATCTTCCTGACCCAGGGTTCGAACCCTCATCTCTTAAACATGTCCTACATTGGCAGATGTATTCTTTACCACTAGTGCCACCTGGAAAACCCTTACATAGACAAATAAATTAGATTTACCAGGCTTTTTTGCAATTAGTCATTAGTACTACCATGGAGTGAAACTGAGTTCAGACCCACAGAATGTGGCCATAAACAAAGAATGTAACCTTTAGCCATGACTCATAAAAATCTCCCATGTTATCCTTCACTTTTCTTTCCCACTTCTACGAGTAGAATCTTGACCTCCAGGGAAACCTTGGAAGTCATGTGTCAATGATGGCAAAGCTCCTTAATTATGGATTCCAGAATGATAGAAAACAACTAAATTCTCCCAGCACCTACTACCAATTAGACTTTATGTGAATGAAAAATAAATTTCTTATCTATTAGGTCACCAGATTTCAGGTATATGTGTTAAATGAGCTAATGTTTTCATAGTCAATGCATTTTTTTTACATAATATCTAACTTTAATTTGATATTGTGCAAGGTTTGGTATTTTAATGTCATTTCCCCTGGCTAAAGACTTAAAATGTAATCAAGACTCAATGACTTCTAATGGACTATTCAGATTATGGGCTTTCCTAGTGGCTCAGTGATAAAGAATATACTTGCCAATGCAGGAGACAAGGGTTCAATCTCTAGGTCAAGAAGATTCCCTGGAGAAGGAAATGGCAACCCACTCCAGTACTGTTGCCTGGAAAATCCCATGGACACAGGTACCTGGTGTGCTCCAGTCCATAGGGTCGGAAAAAGTTGGGCATGACTTAGCAACTAACAATAACAATTCAGATTGTAGATAAGCAATGTCATGCTGGTAAACCTGTTAACCAACATGAACCATAGCACAATAACAAAATATTTATTGAATAATCACTATATCCAGACATGATATTAAGATATTTTACATCATTGTCTCATTTAACCCCCTACTAAATACATCTTTATTCCCATTGCATAGATATGGATTCTGAGCCACATAAAAGCTAAGTTCCAGTCCAAGCTTTTGTAACTAGTAAGTGACAGAACTGCAATGGTAAACCATTGGACTCAAAAAATCAAGTTTTAACTATGGAACGTTCTTTTCAACCCCTAAGCATATGTTTCTCTGAAAAACAAAGATAATTTTTTGGGAATTCACTTATCTGAAATTCACAGTAATAGGAAATAGAATTGGATTAAATTTTCTGCTTCAAAAATAATTCAAATTAGTTGAGTGAGTGAGATTATGTGAGGAATTGTTTCATATACTCTTAGGAAAAAGCTATTTTTGAATTGAAGAGGCACCCATTTATATGAAACTGTAAATCTTATCTAGTTATTAAGACATATATATATATATATATATATTCTGCCCAATAGTTAAAACAGGAATGTGGCAGATGAGAAAAGAGAGGAACAAAGAAGTCATGGTTTTTCACAGATTTATAGCAGAAACTAACATAACTAAATCAGAGAGACATTCCTGGAGAATATACTTACATCAGGAGATATATTTAATCCAATCATAAGGAAATGTTCATTTTTGTCTTAATTATTCAGTTTGCTTACATGTGCACTGCTTTATTTTTGTATATAAATTTTATGTTATCATTTACATTACCATTACATTTCTAATGATTTAAATGAAAACTCTATTTTTCCATTTACAAAGCTTTCAATACCAAATGTGTATGTTTTACCCAGGTCAGCCAATTTCCCACCACTTCAGTCTATAAATGAGAGATCCCCTAACCCCCTACTCAGTTTAGATTATTTGCTATAACAATTCTTAGAACTCAGGGAATCAGGTTTCCAGTTTATTATAAAGGACTTAATAAAGGATACAGATTAACAGTCAGATGAAAAAGTACATAGGGAAGGTCTGAAAGTGTCCTGAATACAAAAGGTTTTGTCTTCATAGAGTAAGGGTGCACCACTCTTGCAATATATGCGTGTGTTCACCAAACCAGATGCTCTTTAAACCCCATAGTTTAGAGATTTCTTTTTTTTTTTTTTGAAGACTTGATCACATAGGTGTGATCAATTATTATCTCAGTCTCCAGTTCCTCCCATCTCCCTGGTAGTTGAGGGGTGGAGTGGAAAATTCCAACCTTCTAATTATACTTTGATTTTTTTTTTCTGGTGACCAATTCTGATCCTAGAGCCATCTAAGTGCCTCCATCATTAGTCATTTCATTACCATATCTGGATGAAAAACTATCACCTGTCATATTAGCAAACAAAGGAAGCTGTGCCCATGAGCTATCATCCACTTCTACTGCCTCTATGGTGAGCCCCAAATTGTTAGGGGAAGCACACTGATTGAAACCACTCACCCTGGACAGGCACCATGGTAACCATTTGCATGAGTTATTTTATGACAGGAGATCCTGATAAGGAATATGGAACTCATAAGCCACCACCAACCAGACACAGTGTGTTGGTCCACTTCCCAGAATTCCTCTCGCTAGCATCCATCTTGGCTGAGCAATGCGTGTGCCACCAGGGAGGACTCTGAATTAGAATGATTGGCCAGAGACCACCCAGAAAATAATCCCATCACCATAAAACCCTAGACTGTGAGCCAAGCTACAGAGCAGTTCTTCTGGGTTCCCTTACCTTACTGCTCTCCACCCAGGTGCCCTTTCCCAATAAAATCTCTTGCTTTGTCAGCACATGTGTCTCCTCAGACAATTCATTTCTGAGTGTTAGACAAGAGCCCAGTTTTGGGCCCTGGAAGGGGTCCCTCTTCCTGCAACAAAATGACCTCAGGATGGGCTGCCCACTTTCAAGCCCTCAACCCTGTAGTCACTCCCAATGGTGTACCTTGAGGGCACCTAGATTGGGAGAGAACAGGATGCTGACCATAGATAGATGCATATCAAAGTGCTGTAGCCACATGTTCCAGGAAACAAACTCACTCAGAAGGACAACGCAGTTTATTACACCTATGGGCCCAAGGCAGAGTCTCCTCTTAGCCAAGGATCCCAACCAGTTTTTGTGAAAACTTTATGTACCTTAAGTGTACATGTTCAAACCCACCTTCTCAAATTCCTTGAAACTAGTCTGGACAAGGTAAAAGAGATATACGATTAATGTTAACCCATGATTCATGTGTCATAAGCCTAGATAGTTAAACAGTGGACATTTATCAATAGGCCTGTGGTCATACCCTAATAAGCATAATGGGATTTACCACTTTGTTCTGTTACAGAGATTATTAGCATATTCTTTTAGGTGATGGAGAGTCTAGATACAAGTCCTGAGGCCCCTTCATCTGGGGCCTGGTTTTCCACTGGTATGTCATAACCATAGATACTGGGGATATAGCTCAAAGTCCGCAGTCCAGCCCAAGATGGAGCCTGCTTTCAAGATGGAGCCTGGTCTGTCTGTTTCCTCCTTCAAAAGGGCTGACTTCAATAAAACCAGATTCTTGCATCTTCCTGTACATAGAAAAGCACTAAATTAATTAACTTGAGGTATCTTTTTTTTTAAATTAACAATAATATTTTGATATTCTGACTACCTGATTTTTGTTGTAAAAAAAACTCTGTATATCCTGCTTCCTCCCTTACCTCTTTGGAGCAGTCCCTCAGAGCTATCTGAGAAGCTCCCTCCTGGATTTGAATCCTCAGGAAGTCCACCAAAAAATAGAACATAATTCTCAGCTTTTAGGTTGTGTATGTTTTTCAGGTGACACATGAAACAAAAAATGATTATAAAAGTCTAAAAATGTTTACACATTACTAGAAAACCTTGCAGCCATTACTAATTACCCAATTCATCATTATTTCATATGAAAATGTCACACAAGTTTAGGCCAATCAGATTTGCAGGATTTCAGTCAATTTTGTCTGGTTCCAAAAGCAAGAGTGGTCTCAGCAATATTTGACTTCATCCTTTCAGGCATCTTTCTGGTATACCTGAACTAAGAAATAATACTGTCTCTTTGTAATTGGGAAAATTTAATTTTGAATTCATTCTGGATATGCTTCTGTGGTTTTCATCTTCATCTTGTAGCTTTTGTTATTGTAGGCATACATAATGGCCTGCCTCAGAGAGATCACCTATGGCCACATACCTACGAAGAACTGTAAGGAAGTGAAACTAACACATCCCCTGCCTGAGGCTTGTCATTCAAGGGGACATTGACAAGGAATGAATAGTCTTTTACTTTGTTTCCTCACATTCCCCTCCCATCTCTTATCCATAAAATAACCTGTCATCCAGGCCCCAACAAAATAGGTATTTTGAGGCACAAGCTTGCCATATTCTCAGTCAGCTGGCTCCCAAAGAAAGCCCCTTCTTTGTCTTAGCACTTCATCTTGGATTTATTGGTCTCTCATGCAGTGAGCAGAGTGAGTTTAGACTTGGGTGACATCCTGGTCTTAGCCTCTTTTGAAGTGTTAATGTAATATTGAGTTTCCCTCGTTACATGACCCATTTATCTGTTTATTTAATCTCAGTCACTATTTCTTTTTCTCTTAAGTGTAACTTTTCCACCTTTGGAAGGAACATTGAGTTCAGCTATGGGGCTAATAAAGGTTGCATGCAACAATACTAGCTCTTCTGATGGACATAGATATGTCCTACTTTAATGAACCCAAAAAACTCTCATAGAGATTTTCATAGGGTTGTGTCCCTTATAGGCATCCCTTTAGTAGGCCAAGTCTCCATTGCTCTACTGCCTCACCATATGGCCTGACCATTCTTCACTGTCCATGAGTCAGTAACCATTCAAACAGAGGGACTTTCAAAACTGTTCAATTATTCCATCTCTGCCATGAAACGGTATGCAATTTAGCTCAATGAACTGATTTTGTTTTTTTTGGGTCTTCTTCAATCAGTCTTTCCATCCACTGGTCTTAATGTGTAGCTTTCCAAACACAAAACCATTTCATTCATCTTGGAACTGCTATCTGTAAACCAAGCAGCTCTTTGTTGGTCAATCAAGAGCTGCTCATAGGGTACTGTTAATGTGGTTATCAGTTTTGTTAGCTCCTCAGATAATTCCATAGTCAATCCTAAAGTAAAACATTTCCCCTGCTAATTAATATATCTTATTTGCTTTCCCCCACTAACATGGTATTGTATAAATCAATTCCATTGTATTCTGAAACTCTTCTGAACATCATCCTTCCCATCAGAGTGTTTCTCCAGATTCACTTCAGGCATTGTTGGTATTTCAGGCTTCAAATTTATTTTAGGTCCTTCAGTTATAGAAATAGTTTTTATTAATCTGCAATAGCAAGCTAATAATTCTTCCTCAAATGCAAATTCTCTCATCCAAAATTCCAGTAGTCATAGCTGAGAGACACTCATAGACTTGTACCATAAGCTCCAGTATAAATTTTATACAGGAATGTTGTACAGAGAATTTGTTCTTATCAGCTCCTCAGTTTCTATTTTACAATGTGTAGACTCAGGCAGTATTAATTGTAGCCACTTCAGTTCAGTCACTCAATTGTGTCTGACTTTGCGACCCATGGACTGCAGGACACCAGGCTTCTCTGTCCATCACTAACTCCCAGTGTTTGCTCAAACTCATACCCATCGTGTCAGTGATGCCATCCAACCATCTCATCCTCTGTCATCCCATTCTCCTCCTGCCTTCAGTCTTTCCCAGCATCAGGGTCTTTTCTAATGAGTCAGCTCTTCACATCAGGTGGCCAAAGTATTGGAGCTTCAGTTTCAGCATAATACTTCCCAATGAATATTCAGGGTTGATTTCCTTTTTCAAAAGCATAAATTCTTTGGCCCTCAGCTTTCTTTATGTCCAACTCTCACATCCATACATGACTACTGAAAAAACTATAGCTTTGACTATATGAATCTTTGCCAGCAAAGTAATGTCTCTTCTTTTTAATATGCTGAATAGGTTCCTCATAACTTCTCTTCTGAGCAAGAAACTTTTAATTTAATGACTTATAGTCATCATTTGCAGCGATTTTTGAGCCTAAGAAAGTAAATTCTGACACTGTTTCCATTGATTCCCTGTCTATTTGCCATGAAGTAATGGGACTGGATGCCATGATATTAGTTTTTTGAATGTTGAGTTTAAACAAAACAAAACAAAACAAAACAACTTTTTGTTCAAATAATATTGCTTGAAGAATAAGTTTATATATCTTCTGTTTTATACTATGTAGGAGAATGTTGCCTAGTCAGACACACTACTCATGCCCTTAACACTTTCAGGTTAAAGAGGCATTGCCACTTCATATAAAGCCTAATCAGACCTACCAATTCCCCTAAGTTATACTGTAATCTTATTAAGCTGTACATCATAGCTATAGCCTTCATTAGTAATCAGCAGGTTTTAGTTCTACAATCCCTGATAGCTCAGTTGGTAAAGAATCTACCTGCAATGCAGGAGAACCTGGTTCAATTCCTGGGTCAGGAAGATCCACTGGAGAAGGGATAGGCTGCCCACTCCAGTATTCTTGGACTTCCCTGGTGGCTCAGCTGGTAAAGAATCCACCTGCTATGTGGGAGACCTGGGTTCAAACCCTGGTTTGGAAAGATCCCCTGGAGAGGGAAAGGCTACCCACTCCAGTATTCTGGCCTGGAGAATTCCATGGACTGTATAGTCCATGGTGGTCACGAAGAGTAAGACATAACTGAGCAACGTCCACTTTCACGTTTCTTTCATCCATTTCCATTAAACAGTCAGGTAAAGGAGACATGATTTCTTTACACAAAGCCTGTTTAAACATTCT
The DNA here is from genome assembly GCA_007570785.1 of Antilocapra americana. Classification (NCBI taxonomy): domain Eukaryota; kingdom Metazoa; phylum Chordata; class Mammalia; order Artiodactyla; family Antilocapridae; genus Antilocapra; species Antilocapra americana. The sequence goes on from ML660233.1 coordinate 42,780, forward strand.
AGTTTTAATAACCCTATCAACTCTTACATGTCTATATCCTCTCAATCTAATTGTAGCCCATATCAGGCCTTCACTAGTATATTTTTAGATTCATAGTGCATGAGGCTTCTGTATCAAGGAGCCCTAGAAATGTCTTTTCTTTACACCCTCCCTCAAACATTTACTTACTTGAGTACATAAGAATTTAGGTTCCCAGCAGGGAACTGAGCCATGGCACACTGATTCTTTTGTCAGTCTTCATCATGGTCTGCCTGACTACGGTCCTAAGTGGTTACAAGTAATATTCTTCATTGTGATCTTTCCTTTCTTGCTTATAAATCTCTCCTGAGTAAATGAAATGCATTTTGGGGGGGCTCATTAATGTTAAGGGACTAACAAAGAATACTTTGACTTACCCAGTCTTATGTGGTATTGTATTAAGACCATTGTTTCAACTACATCAGTCGGTTTGGGTTTTTTTGTTTATTTGTTTGTTTGTTTGGGAGGGGGCAGAAGTTTGGTCTCATTTTCTAATAGCCATCTAAAGACTTTCACCCTGATAGGATGAATCTCCTCTTTCTTTTTCCTCTTTGTTTCATCTCTATCAACATTTACTTTATTAAATTTATTTCTTACTGTTTATTTAAAAATGACCAACTTGCTGGAACAAGTCCTTTGATTTTTCTCTTTGCCATTTCCTACTTTCTTATCTTTCTTATTAATTAACCTAATGTTTCATTATAATCTAAAAACCTATGAGGGAAAGCTGAAACATCAATTAAAATAAGGTTTTCAGAACTGTGGCTTAATTTTCAGAGTAAAGTTATGATGAGGTATAGGACATGCTACCCCAAAGCATGACACTTTGGCACATTGAATATCTTAAAGACATTTGTGAAAATAAAGAAGCAAGAAAAGTACTCTGACCTCTTCACCTTGCTTTCTGTTCCTGAAAACAGGAGATAAGTTCCCCATGTGAAAGATACTTCCCTTATACTGGGAATAAGGGTAAGAAATTTAGGGCCAAGAAGGCTGTATAAACAAACTATGTTAATTCTTTACTATTTACCTCCCATTGCTGAAATCATTTTATATTGTCAAATCTTCACATATTTATTGTTTCCTTCCTGGTAAGGTGTAAAAGCTTGCTGCTCTGGTTACTTCTTTGAATCTTCAATATCTTGTATAGACTTCCATGTACATGTGAAAAATCATTAACATTTGTATGCGTTTTACCTATTAATCTCTATGGTCATTTTAACTCTTAGGGCCAGTTAGAACCCCAAAGATGGTAGGGAAGAACTTATCCTCCTCTACAGTTCTACAGGGTACCCATTCAAAAGGGATGTCCTTAAGCACAGCATTTTTACTGAGATATATTTGGCATGCAACTCTGCACAAGTTTAATGCATACTGTATAATAACTTGATATACATATATTAAAATGTTTGCAAAAATAAATTTAGTTTACATCTACTTTCTCACATAGCTATATATATATTTTTTTCTTGCTGTTAGGCAGTTAGAGTAGGAAAAAGGAGTCCAAAATGGCAGTCGTTAAAAGACAAAGAGAGGGAAAAGCCTGTGAAAATGGTACAAAATAAATTCCTCAGACCAAAGTGAGAACCTCAGGTGAAGCAAACATGCCCCCTTTCTGGGTAGTCCAATTTTCATAGGGCAGGCTCAGGGGGGAAGAGACAAAATGTTTAAAACGAGGAAGCCAAGATGAATTAGAGCCTCTTCTTTGGGGTCAGGCCACCCTCATGCCTTGAGGGTGTACTATTCTCTGTTTGCTGAATAAAACTCTGAGCTATAACAGCTGTAACACTGGCCTGCCTTTTCAAATCTTTGTTGTGGAGAGACAGAACCAAGGAAATTACGTGCTCTCCTGCCTGACATCTCTGGTGCCATGACTTGGATGTAACCTGGCTGAAGCAACCTCAGCTTGGCCCCAGTGAGGCAGAGACCAAGGACAGCATAAGCCCAACTCAGCAAAAGCTCATAATGTGGAAGCTGAACATTAAGGAGACCCAGTTCAGTGGATGTGATGAGAATCCCAGTGTGCTAGAAACTGGGACAGACAAAATAAACTTGGTAGAAAGATCATGTGGCTCAGTCTCAGATTCCAGAAGACCTCCAGTAAAGGTAAGAAGTCCTCACCCTTATGGCTGGAAGGACATATGGCTAACAAAATCTTAATTCCTTTACAATCTCTCTTTTCTTGCTTCCTCAAACCCCCTGTGAACATGAGAGTGGCAGTGGCTGCAATTGAGGGACTCTGGCAAAGCTACTCCCCAGTGTAACCTGAAGTCTCCACTATCTGTTGCACCCAAGTAACTTTTACCCAAGTGGGTGAGGATTCTTCTGTCCTTAATCTCCTTTATGCCAATGAAAATAGTGGGAACAGGTCTGGCATTTAGCAGTTTTTCCAGCAGGTTATGAAGGGGATTCCTTGGCATATTCTCTACACTGGTTTTTCCTCCCATCCTTCAGCTCCTCTTTCCATCTATGCCACTGCTTACAAAGTATTGGGCAGATCATCAAACTTTCATTTCCAAAAGTTGTGCTTGAAACCAGTTACCTAAGATTGGGATTCAAACCCATGTGACTGGGACTCTGTGCTGTGCTGTGCTTAGTCACTGTTGTTTCTGACTGAAAATCTAGCCAGGCCAAAACCCATGATGCCTGGTTTCAGGAACTAATGAAGCTTAAGTTCTTGATGTCTCATTGCAGAAAGAATTCAGTGGGAGACAAGACACAGCAATAGGCCAGAGGTAGATTTGCTCAGATTCAGAGAGAGGTACACTCCAGAGTGTGGGCCATTGCAGAGGGCAAGCGCGATGGCCACGGAATATGGTGTGGTTAGTTTTTTATGGGCTGCATAATTGCATATGTTAGTGAATGGGAGGATCATTCCAACAAATGGGAAATCACCCGCTTCTTGGATTTTGTTAGTGCCTTGGTACTGTCATGTCACCTCTGGGTGTATCATTTAGCTTGCAGATTGAGGATCAAGGATTAATTGAATTTAACTTGTCTGCCATCTTGGGCCCATCTGATTTTAATCAACTTATGTTATGTCCTTGGGCTATGTCATTCTTGCAAGAGTTGTGCCCTGACCCATTCCATCCTGTTTCATGATCTTTTCATGAGCCTCATCTGGTCCCACAGTGTTGCATCTACAATCTTCTGGTTGGACAGCCAGAAAAAGCTTGCTCTTGGGAAGGAAATACTGTATAAAATCCAATCCTTCTAGAGATTCAGGCCCTCATCTTCCATGTTTCCTACAGCATGTGTGACAAGAGCACCTCTCAGTGAACCCACTAGGGTGAGTGACAAGTACATAGTGCCTGCTAGAAGTCCTTCTGTTGGCGTACCTTCAAGGGCAACTGGGCTTCTAGGGACAATATTTGCCAATTTGGGGGTGAGCCCTGCAGGCTGCTTGGGCCCAAACCCTTGCCACCCTTCTCCTAAAGCTATGACCATACCCCTATATCAAATCTCCACTTCATTTTTATCGAACATCTGCTCTGTTGCCTCTTATGTCATTTTGTCCTTAAGCCACTTTGCCTCAACTTCTACAACCAAGACCTGACCCCTCTCTAGGTAACAAGCTCCACTCAGCCTATTATTAAAGTACTCTGAGATCCCCTAACAGGACCAGATAACCCACTCTTTTGTCATTACTTCTTTTACTACCTAGAGTGGTCTATGACAATGAAATGTTTCTCTTATGGAGGACTAGGGGAGGAAACGAGTGACTTACATTCCCTCAAAGAATAAAGCTTATGGCTATTTTACCAGGTTCACAGTCTCAGGGTATATAATTGGATTGCTTTACAAACTGGTATCTATTCTTATTCATGGTGGATAAATCAACAATGAGTTAAGATCACAACCCCTTAACCCTACCCAGCACTAGTTACCCTGGAGACCTTGGGGATGACCAACTCCAACCCAGGGGTCCCAGGAGGTCGACCTGCTTCAACCTGCCTAGGGATCTGGCCCTCAGGAGGTTGTAACACCAGCCCAGGGTCCCAGGAGGTCCACCTGCCTAGGGATCTGGTCCCCGAGAGATTGTCATGCCTCATCCTGCTCAGGGATCCACCAGTCCAGGGATCCCAGGAGGTCAGCATGCCTTGACCTTCCCAGGGACCTAATTCTTGGGAGGCCGACATGCCTTGACCTGACTGGAGATTCGATCTCCAGGAGGTTGACATGCCTTAACCTGCCTGGGGGTCAGCACCGTGACCCAAGGATGCCCGGCTCTCAGGTTGCAACAGTACTGGGTGGGACAAACTTCACAAAGACTCAGCCCTAAAGAGGTCCACCCTTAGAAATAGAAGGAGGCTTATTAATTGTTTTCCCCCTGTTGTCACTGTCTTTCAGATGGGAAATAATCAACCCAATTCCCTACAAACACCCTTGAGAAGCATCCTTGATAACTGGGAGCTGTTCAATCCCCAGCTCTAAGGAGAAGTTGCTTAAATTTCTTTTGTGCCACTGTGTGGCCATGGTATCCTCTGGGGAATAAGGAACACTGGCCTGAGGATGGGAGTTTAAATTACAGTACCATCCTGCAGTGAGACTTATTCTGCAGAAAGCAAAGGAAGTGAACAGAGAACCCATATGTCCAAATTTTCATCTGATTAAGAGATATTAAGGAACTCTTTCTTAAGTATGGGATTGATGTATGCCCTAAAAGCTAGCCTACTAGGTAAATTGTGTCAGGTGCAGACAATCAAGAGAAGGGAGCCCTCATGAAGGCTCACCTTTCATGGCTCCTGAGTTGCCTGGTGCTCCTTCCTCATATCCAAATGTGCCCCCATATCTGGGAGCAAATCCTCCACAAAAGCCAACTCGAGTTTGTCCCTTAGTTGAAACTAGAAGAGAATTTGGACCAACCTGGGTCCATAAGCCCTTCTCTCTCTTAGAACTAACATAGACCAAACAAGACCTGGGAAACCATACAGATGATCCATGCAAATATATAGATACATTCCACACATTACCTTGGCCTTTGACTTGATGTGGCAGGACATCATAGTCATATTTATTCAAACTTTATCTGACCCTGAGTATGCTAGGGCCTTATAGGAAGACCAGAGGTATGCTACAGGGTTTTATACGTCAAGTGATAAATACCCAGTAGGGTAAACTGCGGTCCCCTCCTCATATCCTAATTGGAATTATAACAGCTCTGAGCACATCTGGGAAAGTGATCATTTTCTGATCTGTGTAAAGGCAGGAATAAAAGTAACACAACAAAAAGTAATAAGATATGCCTGGGTCTCAGCAATAACTCAGGGCCCAACGAGAAACCCATTGCCTTTCTGAAAAGGCTAAAAGAAGTTCTCCAAAAGTTTACCAATCTGGACTTAGACTCTTACAAGGGACAGGTGATTTTAAAGGACAAATTCCTGTCCCAATGTGCATCAGGCATAAAGATAAAGTTACAACAGCTATAGCAGCAGGACCCTGCTGTCTCTTTAGTTGAAATAGTTGATACAGTCACTGATACCTTTTATAACAGAGAACAGGAGAGGGAAGCCAAGCCTCAGAAAAGGAAGAGAAGGAAACAGAAAAGGCATTCCTAGATGCTGGCCTTCCTCCAGGAAAGCCCTATGGCAAACCCGAGTTTTTGAAGGACAAGGCATGAGACAAATGCCTAATCTGTAGACAGGCAGGGCATTAGGCCAAAGAGTGTCCAAACTGTGGTAAGTCTCCTAAAATGGCTTGCTACAAATGACATCAACTGGGACATTGAGCAACACTCTGCCCTTGAAACCAAACAGCCTCAAGGTCAGGTGCCAAGCCTTCCCTCATAATGGTTCAACAGGATTGAAGTGGCCTGCTCCAACCAGCCCATCTGTAATGGATAACCATCCCGAGGCTGAAGCCAAGGGTGCAACTTGATGTGGCAGATAGGTCTAAAAATGTCTTAACTGAAACAGGGGCTATCCGTTCTGACCTCCTATTCCTGAGCCTTCTTCTCCGAAACCTGTACCATTTTGGGTGCTACAGGAAAAAAAAAAAAAAAAAACTATAAAAACATTCACCCAAGCACTTCTTTGTTGCTGGGGTGGATAAATATTTTCCCACCAGTTTCTGGTGGTCCCTGAGTGTCCTACTTCCTTATTAGGAAAAGATATACTCACTAATCTGGGGACCACCATTGTGATGGGAAGCTTTTCATCCCCTAGAGCCCTACAGCTCCTGCTTACTACTGAGGAACCCATTACACCCTCTCTAATAGGAAGGGACCAACATTTATGGGAGGCTCCAGGAGAAAAACAACAAATGACATGGACAATATTACCTCAGGGATTCAGAGATAGCCTCCACCTGTTTGGACAGGCTCTTTGATGTGATTTCCTAGATATGGACCTGGGACTTTGGGAAAATATTGCATTATGTAGATGACCTACAAATATGTTCTTCAGAAGAGGAAAATGTCCAACAACATACAATTCAGTTTCTAAACTTTTTTGACAGAGAAGGGATATAAATTGTCCCATGTTAAGGCACAGGTGGTTTAGACAAAGGTCACATATCTGGAGTTCAGGTTACGTATGGATCCAGGAGGTTGTCCTCCAACCAAGTGCAATCAATCCTCCAGTTGCCTTCCCACACGACTCAAAAACCATTGTGAGCTTTCCTGAGGCTAACCGGGTATGGTAGAATCTGGATATCCAAACATGGTCTAATCACCCAGCCCTTATATGAAAGATTACAGGGACGGTTCAATTCAATCCCACTGACGTGGGGAACTCCTCAAAAGGAGGCAGAGGCTACACTAAAAAAAGCCTTAACTGAAGCACCTGCCTTGAGATTGCCAGATCCAGAAAAAGCATTCCAACTATATGTCCATGAAAAGGAAGGAATAGCCTTAGAAGTGTTAATTCAAAGGTTGGGACCTAAGCTCCGGCCAGTTTCTTGCTTATCCTAGAGGTTCAACCCAACTGCCTGAGGCTGGACTCCTTGCTTTCGAAATCTTGCAGCTATTGCAGTTCTGATAGATGTTTTAAACCTCTCTCTTAGGGGCAAACTATTTTAACCAGCCACCAAGGGAAACAACTCCTGAATGGGAGAGGCTGTTTATGGATGCCTGCCTAAAGGAGCCTCAGATATCAAGTAGTACTGATGGAAAAACCAGGCCTGACTATATCCCCTTGTGAGGGAGATTTTTAATCCAGTTACCCTCCTGCCTACTCCTGAGGGCTCTCTCCCCTTTACCTCTTGCCTAGAAACTTTGAACCATTGGACAAAACCATACGGGGCATTTTCAGAAGATCCTCTGACCAATCTTGAGGAAATCTGGCACACTGATGGAAGCAGCTTTGTCTTGGATGGAAAAAGAAGAGCCAGATATGCAGTAGTTTCCAATTTCGAGACAAAAGAGGCTAAACCTTTACCACCACATACTTCAGCCTAATTGGCTGAGCTCATAGCTCTGACTCAAGCTTTAGAGCTGGGAAAAGGGAAAAGAATAGCCATTTACACTGACTACAAATGTGCCATTCTGATACTACATGCACATGCTGCTATTTGGAAAGAAAGGCCACTTGACCACCTGAGGGTCCCCAATCAAGTATGGTGATCAAATGCTTAGATTCTTAGAGTCAGTCCATTTGCCCACTGAGGTTTCAGTCTCCCACCATAAAAGACACCAAAATGAGTATGGAAGTGGCATGAGGGAACCAAGTAGCCAATCAGTTAGTTAAGACAGCAGCATTACAGAACAATGACCTATTAGGGATTGCCACCTTAGTTCTGCAGACTAATTTGCCAGAAATTTCTCCGTATACTGAAGGTGAGACTCTTAATGCTAAGAGTGAGGTCTTTCAAGATCATATGGGGTGGTTCCAAAAGGACGGACTCCTTTTTCTGCCTGGGAACCTCCAGTGGAGGTTGGTTAACTCTCTACATGCCAAATGGTCTCTTCTTGTACCACTTGCCAAATAAACAATCCCCAAGGAGCTCACAGACCTAAGCTGGCCCAGCCCACCCAACAGCGTGAGACTTAACCAGGAGAGGACTAGCAGATGAATTTCATCAAGATGGCAGTTTCTCAAGGGTATAAATATCTCAGTAATCCAAATCTATGCCCCAACCACTAACAATGAAGAAGTTGGAGTTGAATGGTTCTATGAGGACCTACAAGGCCTTCTAGAACTAACACCAAGAAACATGTCTTTTTCATCATAGGGGACTGGGATGCAAAAGTAAGAAGTCAAGAGATACCTGGAGTAACACGCAAGTTTGGCCCTGGAGTACAAAATGAAGCAGAGCAAAGGCTAACTGTTTTGCCAAGAGAACACACTGGTCATAGCAAACACCCTCTGCCAACAGACCAAGAGATGACTCTACACATAGATATCACTAGATGGTTAATACCAAAATCAGATTGATTATAGTCCTTGCAGCCAAAGATGGAGAAGCTCTATACAGTCAGCAAAATAAGACCTGGAGCTGACTAAGGCTCAGATCATGAACTCCTTATTGCAAAATTCAGACTTATATTGAAGAAAGTAGGGAAAACTATTAGACCATTCAGGTATGACATAAACCAAATCCCTTGCAATTATTCAATGAAGTGACAAATAGATTCAAGGGATTAGATCTGATAGAATGCCTGAAGAACATTAGACATTAGTGACATTGTACAGGAGGCAATGATCAAGGTCATCTCCGAGAAAAAGAAGTGAAAAAAGGCAAAATGATTGTCTGAGGAGGGTTTACAAATAACTGTGAAAAGAAGAGAAGCTAAAGGAAAAAGAGAAAATAAATACATTTATCTATCTGAATGCAGAGTTTCAAAGACTAGCAAAGAGATAAGAAAGGCTTCCTCAGTAATCAATGGAGAGAAATAGAGGAAAACAACAGAATGGGAAAGACTAGAGATCTTTTCAGGAAAATTAGAGATACCAAAGGGACACTTCATGCAAAGATGACCACAATAAAGGGGAGAAATGGTATGGAACTCAGAGAAGCAGAGGATATTAAGAAGAAGTCACACGAATGCACAAAAGAACTATACAAAAAAATATCTTAATGACCCAGATAACCACGATGCTGTGATCACTCATCTTGAGCCAGATATCCTGGAGTCTGAAGTCAACTGGGTCTTAGGAAGCATCATTAGGAACAAAGCTAGTGGAGGTGATGGAATTCCAGTTGAGCTGTTTCAAGTCCTAAAAGATGATGCAGTGAAAGTGCTACACTCAATATGTCAGCATATTTGGGAAACTCAGCATTGGCCACAGTACTGGAAAAGGTCAGATTTTATTCCAATCCCAAAGAAAGGCAATGCCAAAGAATGTTCAGACTATTGCACAATTTCTCTCATTTCACATGCTAGTAAAGTAATGCTCAAAATTCTCCAAGCAGGGCCTCAAGTGTACATGAACCGAGAACTTCCAGATTTTGAAGCTAAATTTAGAAAAAGCAGAGGAGGCAGAAATCAAGCTGCCAACAGCTGTTGGATCATGGAAAAAGCAAGAGAATTCCAGAAGAACATCTATTTCTGCTTTATTGACTACACCAAAGCATTTGACTAAGTGGATCACAACAAACTGGAAAATTCTTAAAGAGATGGGAATAACAGACCCCCTTACTTGCCTCTTGAGAAATATGTTTGTAGGTCAAGAAGCAACATTTCGAACTAGACATAGAACAACGGAATAATTCCAAATTGGGAAAGGAGTACATCAAGGCTGTGTATTGTCACCCTGCTTATTTAAATTTTATGCAGAGCACGTCATGCAAAATGCCAGACTGGATGAAGTACAAGTTGGAATAAAGATTGCTGGGAGAAATAGCAATATCCTCAGACATGCAGATGACACCACCTTTATGGCAGAATGCAAAGAAGAACTGAAGAGCCTCTTGCTGAAAGTGAAAGGGAGAGTCAAAAAAACTGGCTTAAAACTCAACATTCAAAAAATGAAGATCATGGCATCAGGTCCCGTCACTTTATGGCAAATCTATGGGGAAACAATGTAAACAGTGACAAACTGTATTTTCCTGGCCTCCAAAGTCACTGCAAATCTGGCTATGAAATTAAAAGATGCTTGCTCCTTGGAAGAAAAGCTATGACAACCCCATTCAATTATACCTCAATAAACCTGGAAAAAATATTAGAAAAAGAATGCAAAGACATTACTTGGCCAACAAAGGTCTATCTAGTCAAAGCTATGGTTTTTCCAGTAGTCATGTATGGATGTGAGAGTTGGACCATAAAGAAAGCTTAGCACCAAATAATTGATGCTTTTTGCACATTACTTATTGCCTCCATTGTGACCGGAGGCCTCAGTCTTCAGGAAAAATAGAAAGAGCCAACACAATTTGACAGGAGTTGTACTCCAAAATAGATAGGAGATAGATCTCTTGATAGGTCTCCTGACCTCTGAACAAGGAGGGACTTGAGCCATATTGAATGAAATGTGTTTTTTTTTTTCAGTTAAATGTTTCCAACCATGTTGAAGAAAGTCTCACAGTCCTCAAGAAAAACATTCAGATCCTACATGGTGGCTATAATCTCTCTTTGGGGGATCCTCCTAGCAAAGGAGGATTTAGAGTTGGCCAATGCCCTTATTAAACCTTATTATCCATCATATTGATACGGCTTGTGATTACTCCATGTATTATCAGTTTTTAACCCATTTTGTCTCTTTCCATGTCAATAAACTACAAAATTCAGTGCTAGTTCAACAAGGATATATAAAACTACACCCAACTGCAGAAAGTATCTATTACTCACCCTTAGAGGGACACCACTGTAAGGATTCTGAGACTTGAGACTAACAATAGAGGGAGGCCCAATGCTCCTCGCCATCCCAGCTCATCATGAAGTAGCCAGAGAGACCTCGACACCTCTATTCCTAAAGAATTGGGCCTTCCACCTCTTGAGAAGGAAATATTAGGTAGTTAGAATAGGAAAAAGGAGTCCAAAATGCGAGTGGATAAAATACTAAGAAAGGGAAAAGTTCATGAAAATGGAACAAAAGAAAATCCACACACCAGAGTGAGAACCTCAGGTGAAACAAACATGCCCCCTTCCGGGGTAGCCCAATTTGCATATGACAATCTCAGGGGGAGGGGATGAAACTTACAAAAAGAGGAAGCTAAGATGAATTGGACCTCTCCTTTGAAATCGCCCAGCCCTCATGCCTCAAGGGTGTACTATGCTTCATTTGCTGCATACAACTCTGAGCTGTAATTAACTGTAACACTGGTCCACTGTTTCAAATCTTTGTTGCAGCAAGACAGAACCGAGGAAGTTACACACTCTCCAGACATTGTGATGAAGCTGTTGACTAAAAAATTAGTCACAATCTGAAAATAGAGTTTAATTTTATTTAATGGGATTGTTTAGGACTCTGAGCCCTGGAGACAGCATCTCAGTATCTGAAAAAACTGATCCAAGCAGACAGGAGAGGTAGTCAGGCTATACACAAGTTTGCAACAAAAGGTGCATGAAGTCTTACATCAAAGATTATTGCGAAGTCTCTTGCCTGGAAAATCCAATAAACGGAGGAGCCTGGTAGGCTGCAGTCCATGGGGTCGCTAAGAGTCAGACACTTCTGAGCGACTTCACTTTCACTTTTCACTTTCATGCATTGGAGAAGGAAATGGCAACCCACTCCAGTGTTCTTGCCTGGAGAATCCCAGGGACTGGGAGCCTGGTGGGCTGCCGTCTATGGGGTTGCACAGAGTCGGACATGACTGAAGCAACTTAGCAGCAGCAGCAGTAGGAAAACCAGATATCAAGCTAAAGAATTTAGTGATTTTCTATAGCATGGGAATATGCAAGCCTCTGGGCTCACTGAATTCATTCCTTTCGTATGCCGTCAGCTACCTGGGGCCAAATCCTGCTTCCTGTCACCAAAGGGATGGCTTCTTCTTGTATCAACTCCCCAACTCCCCCAACCAAGCTTCTCAGCAATCACTATTGGGGGTGACAGCATCTGCTATATCACATTTTTGAGAGCCCTCATTCACATTAAGAGGTCAGAAATTGCTGATGGCTGTGAAATTTCTTGCCCATTCATATGGCAGGAGATATTTCATTTCACAATATCTTTCAGGGTTTAATCTTTCAGCAACTTTTAAATATACCAGGCAACAGTGATAACCACAGAAATCATGTTGTATAATATATCACCAGTACTAATTTATCGTATAACTGGAAGTTTGTACCTTTTAATCACCATCATCCAATTCCCCCACCTCTCAGTTTGCATATCTGGTAACTACAAATACATTTTTCCATGAGTTAGGTGGGGTTTCCTTGTTCTGTTTTGATTTATTTTTAAAATTTCGCATGTGAAATCATATAGTATTAGCCTTTCTCTGTCTGACTTATTTCTCTCAGCAAAATGTCTCCAACTCCAGCCATGTTGAAACCAAGCATTAACCTGTAGGGGTTTCTGGGCATGAGTAACCTTTCTGTTCAGTCTCCAAGACTTCTCTGATTTCCAAAGGCCAGATTTAAACAATTGATATTTCAGAAAGGGAAGTGATGCAGAGTAAAGTGAGAAATAGTCAAGGAACGATAGTACAGCCTTAGAGCAGGGTCATGGTTTACTTCAAAGGACACAGACCTTTCAAGGGAAAGAGCCCACTTTGTCCCCCTTTGTCTGGCAAAGCAATATGATTATTATTTTTATTTTATCCAAAATTCTATCACTGAGATTCAATTCAACAGTGATACCACAGAGGCTGAATTTGGGGGATCAGTTTTGGTGCTCAACATGAGTCTGACTATGGGATAGTCCCATAGGGGATGATCTTGGTGGCCTTGGTCTGAAAGGGCTTGGAGCTGGGCCTGGGTTCCCAACCAAAGACTGGGTTGGGTTGTGATGGGGTGAAACCACCAGATCCTAGCCACTAGACCAGTGGTCAGTGACATGGACCTTGGCCCTTGAGCTTTGCAGAAAATAATTTCCACAAGCAAGGAAACTATTTATTAAGAAGAAAATAGTATAGTGCATGTAGATAAGCACATGGGCAGACTCAGAAGGAGAGTCCTTGAGTTGCTGAATTGTGCCCTTGTGACCGTTTTAATTCCTTTTATGTGGCATTTATTTTGGGTTTCCTTTGGCCAATCATTATGAATTGTCTGGTTCACAGTTTACATTTGATGTATCTTTGGAGCCTCCCATGTGTGTGCACACATCTCAGTCAAGATGGAATCTACTGCAAAGGCCTATGGGTAGAAAATCTCTTGACATGACTCCCCTTTGGCCTTCAAGGAGGCTTTTTCTGTGCATGTGTGATTGGTGTGGTCTCCTGACTTCGGGAATGAGGAATATGTAGTCTGGGCTGGGTCCAGCCTCCTCCATTAATTGCCCTGTAATTCTTGTCTTGCAGTATTGGTCAGTAGAGAATGAATCTCCAATTGCCTTACACTGGGGGGTCCATCTTCCTCCTGCCTTGGATGGAAGAATCATAGAACTAGTATCTCATTTCCTGCCCATTCTTAGAAACATGGGGTTTGAGAGCAAGAAGGAACCTTTCAAAGTAATTTAATCCAGATGTGCCCTCCCTGTTCTTCAGATTTTAAACTTGGCATACAGCAGGTAATTGGTTTTGCTGTGGTGAATCTCATCCTGATTTAGTGAAAGCGTCATCGTTTTCTTCAAGCTGCTGCTATGGCCAGTGTCCCAGGGAGGCAACCAGGGAGAATCTGTACCTGAGATAAAACTGAGGGATGGTTTTCCTGTCCTGTGGGGGGACCAGGCATGTTCCTAACTGGCTTGTGGACCCAATGGATCTGAAACTAGAGAAGCAAAGATCCACAGTGGATGTTAGTTTTGTTCACTTATGAAGCTCAACTGTGTCGTGTAATGTCTGCCTCTTTCTACTACTCTGTGGAGTTTTTTTTTTTTTTAATTAGATTCCATGATGCCAGTGATTTTCCTAAGAGGAAGGCTTTTTTCTCAGTACCAATCAGCAAAAGATGATCAGCGAGGCACATCAACTGCTGGCTATTTTAAACAACAGAATACCTAGCCCAGCATTATCAGGGATACTATTTAATTGACTCAAAAATAAGCAGTTACAAGTAAAAACCTACAATCTAGAAGACGGTCAAGATAAATTTTAGGACAATATGATCTGGGAAGTATTAGTACTGAAATTGATGTCTAATATTAAAGATGGCTTAAGCTGGTTGGTTTAATTAATGTGATGAAGTTGCTTAGTCATGTCTGACTGAGACCCCATGGACTGTAGCCTACCAGGCTCCTCCATCCATGGGATTTTCCAGTCAAGAATACTGGAGTGGGCTGTCACTTTCTTCTCCAGGGGATCTTCCTGACCCAGGAATCGAACCCGGATCTCCTGCATTTCAGGCAGGTGCTTTACCTTCTGAGCCACCAGGGCTCAGTAGTTAATATAGACATGTCTTTAAAGTTATCAATGTTAAGTAATATAAATGAGATAACAGCTTTGGGACATATTCTTTAGGACTAATTACTTTAGGAATGTGTTTATTGAATAGGTAAGCCACTTTCAAATAAAAAGATACTGGAACATCAATTTGATGTTGAAGCTGAAACTTCAATACTTTGGCCACCTGATTCGAAGAGCTGACGCATTTGAAAAGACCCTAATGCTGGGAAAGATTGAGGGCAGGAGGAGAAGGGGACGACAGAAGATGAGATGGTTAGATGGCATCACTGAGTCAATGGACATGGGTTTGGGTAGCCTCTGGCAGTTGGTGATGGACAGGGAGGCATGGCATGATGCGGTTCATGGGGTCACAAAGAGTCAGACACGACTGAGCAACTGAACTGAACTGAATTACTGAATATTGTTTTTCCTTTACAGAAAGACTAAATCTATTTAGGAAAACTAAAGACATTTTGTGTCACCCTGAGATAGCAACTCAGGAAAAGCTGGAATCAAGAATGTGAGGAGAAATAACAAAAATCTCAGATATGCAGGTAACACCACCCTTATAGCAGAAAGCAAAGAGGAACTAAAGAGGCTCTCGATGAAAGTGAAAAAGGAGAGTAAAAATGCTGGCTTAAAACTTGATATTCAAAAAATGAAGAACATGACATTAGTTCCATCACTTAATGGCAAATAGATAGGGAAATAATGGAAACAGTGACAGATTTTATTTTCTTGGGTTCACAAATCACTGCAAATAATGATTGCAGCCATGAAGTTAAAATGTACTTGCTCCTTGGAAGAAAAGCTATGACAAACCTAGTGAGTTATACCTCAATAAACCTGGGGAAAATATCAGGGAAAAAAAAAAAAACAAAAAAGAGCAGAGACATTACTTTGCCGACAAAGGTCCATCTAGTCAAAGCTATGTTTTTCCAGTAGTCATGTATGGATGTGAGAGTTGGACCATAAAGAAAGCTGAGCACCGAAGAATTGATGGTTTTGAACTATGGTATTGGAGAAGACCCTTGAGACTCCCTTTGACTGCAAGGAGATCCAGCCAGTCAATCTTGAAGGAAATCAGTCCTGAATATTCATTGGAAGGACTGATGCTTAAGCTGAAGCTCCAATATTTTGGTTACCTGATTCGAAGAGCTGACTCTTTGGAAAAGTCCCTGATGCTGGGAAAGATTGAAGGCGGGAGGAGAAGGGGACAACAGAGGATGAGGTGGTTGGATGGCATCACCAACTCAATGGACATGAGTTTGCACAAGCTTTGGGAGCTGGTGATGGACAAGGAAGCCTGGTTTGCTGCAATCCATAGGACAGAAAGAGTTGGACAAGGCTGACTGACTGGACTGAACTTAGTCTCTATAAAACAGTTCATGTCTTTAGAAATTATTGGTATTTATGCTTATCGATCTACAGAGTACTGATCTAGAAGACAATTCATGGTTGCTTAAGGAAAGTAAGATTTGTGTTTTGAACAAAAGAAGATATGAGGGATGACACTGCATTTTCTAAAAAGAAAAAAAAAAACAGTGACTTTTTTGTTCTAAAACTGGTTGCTTTTGAAAGGAAAAGAAAGGGGTAAAATGATATGGATGGAGAAAGTTGTAGAAGTCTGTGGTAAAGGAAATTTAGTTGGGTAAAGATTTTGTTGAGAATGGGCTGAGACAGCATTAAATTTGGTTTCTTCCTCCAAATTTTTCTTGGAATGATGCTTTTGATAAGTTTGTACATTCCTTTGCCTTTAAGTGATCTGCATTTGCCATTGAAATCTTTTCTCTTTTGTTAAGTAAATAAGTGTTGATTTTGCAATCTCTAAAAGTTCTTTTGACCTCCAGCTAACTTTGAGATGCTTCAGAGGAACTCTCAGTCATTTCAGAGAGAAATATTTAGTAAGAATTATTTGGTATGTTACATAAATATAATCAGTTAAGTTAATCATAATTTTAGTTCTTTTAACCAAGTTTCTTTACACATAGCATTTTAATCATATGTTTAACCATGCCCTTTTAAGTCTTTCTGTCATTTATATACAGTTACTATCAAACTCTGATACTTTTGCAAAAGTGCTTCATCTTTAAGAAAATTTATGCAAAGGACCTTTTTGACAAATACAAGTCTCTGATAAATTCCATATCATACTGCTGAACTAGGTAAGATATTTTTAAAAAATCTTAAAGGAGAATTTGATGAATTCATGAAAAGTTAACAAAAAGATTAGTTACTGAATGACTTGGTAAATAATGTTTATGATCTTCCAGACATAGAAAAGCCTTTCCTCTCAAACTACTTATGACTTAGAGTGATTGAGTAAGTTAAAGTTATACCTCTGTAGGTGAAATTGAATTTTTTTTTCTTTCTGTCTGCCTGGTGCTTCCAGAAATTGGAGACTCTTGGGTTCTGGAGATTAGGGTAATATTAGAGAAAACGGATTATGTTGCAATAGATAATTCTAGTGCTGTTAATTGAAGTCTGTATGCATGAAAGTTAATGTATTAGCTACAATGTTGCCCTGATGTTTAGGATGAAAGGAAAATTACCTAGAGAAGTTATCAGAGTGTAATTACTCATGATGTATCACTGCTTGCTTTAAGTTTATTGCTAAAAGCACATGTACAACCCTTGAGTAACAATTGGGTATAAATGATAAAATGTATGGCTTATAATACATATCCTCAAACCTCTGAGTTTGTTCATGATACTTGATCAGTTATCCCCCAATGTGAATTGACTAGACAAATATAAATGAGGCCTAACACCATGGCACATGATCTACAGTTGGAGGAAGCAACTGAACCACTCTGGCATCAAGGCGCAGATTTTTTGATCATCAATATCTTTTTTTGAGAGATCTTCAATCAAAAGGGGAAATCAAAGGAAAAAAGCACATATTGATGTATGAAGAAATTGCTCTGGCCTATAGATGGTTTAACTTTTAAAAGTGGCCTGTTTTGTGGCCTTTCAGACATGCATTGTACATCTGTTTGACACTGAGGAGAGGAATGTATTTACAAGTCAAAACTGAGTAATTATGGTACACCCAGGTGACCATTGTGGATGTGATGATGTGATTCCAGAGGGATTCCATATTATTGTAAACTTGAATTATCTGAGTGATATTAGATTTGAGATAGCATAAGAATTTAAAAATGTCCCCATCCTCTCCAACAAGATTTTACCTAACGATTAAGAGGATTACACCTAGATCAAAGTTGAGTGGAGGCTTTCTGAGTCAGAATGGGAAAAAGCATCAGAGGTGACAAAATCCCTTTTTAAGGATATTATTCCTAGGTGTAGCCCTCCCTCAACTATTCAGAGCAACAATTGATCTGCTTTTATCCCAGAAATAACACAAACCAAAATAAATATTTAGATATAAAATGTGAACTTCACTCAGCATGGAGACCTCAATCTGTGGGAAAGGTTAAGAAGATGATTCACAATCTAGAAAAAAAAAAATCTTGCCAAGCTTCACCAAGAAATCCATCTGAAATGGAGCAAGGTCTTGCCAGTTGCTCTCTTCTGTTTACCGGTGGCCCATAGAAGTGGGGTAAGATTGAGACCTTATGAAATTATATACAGGAGACAATTTTTTGTTCTTAAGAATACAAAAAAAGAAAAACATTTATAACATGGGAGATTAAAAAAAAGGTATGTAACAATATATTAAACAATTATTAATTGAAATGTATGTGTTTTTGTCCCACAAGTCTCCCCCTTGCCTGGAAGCTCCCTGGCATGCCTTCAAAACAGGAGACTCAATGTTGCTGAAAGTTTGGAAAGAACAAGGAACTGAGCAACATCTGGAGGAAAATGGAAGGAATTATACAACTTCCTCCTGACTACTCATACGTCCTTAAAGATGGATGGAGTCACGCTAGAGTGAACAGGTCATACAAGACCAACCAACCAAGCCTGCTGACAGCAGATGAACAGACCTCCAGGAAATGGGCATTTCATGCATTAATCACTTTCTC
Organism: Antilocapra americana; assembly: GCA_007570785.1. NCBI lineage: Eukaryota > Metazoa > Chordata > Mammalia > Artiodactyla > Antilocapridae > Antilocapra > Antilocapra americana. The sequence goes on from ML660233.1 coordinate 61,145, forward strand.
CCCAACATATTCATCAAAAGATCATTTGAATGCTGGGCAACTTTCACAAAACAACTTCTGAATGCTGGCAGAGGACACCATGTAAAGACAAAAAGAAATACAAAAAAGTTAGGGATGGAGACCTGTCCTGGGAAGGGAGTCATGAAGGAGAAATTTCCAAACAGTAGGAAACCCTCTCACAGATGGGTCTGTGGGGAGTTTTGGAATCTCAGAGAGCAACATAGCCAGAGGGGGGTTAAAAAAAAAAAGCCCACAGAATGCGTGACTAAACCACAACTGCCAGCAGAGAAGTAGCCCAGGTGCTTGCATCCGCCACCAGCAAGCGGGGGCTGCATCATCAGTCATTAGGGAAAAAACTGGGCCTGAATGCCCTAAGAACAATCTGAGGGAGCTAACATGGGATAGCAACCCAAACTATGTAATTGCCAGGAGGAAAAAAAAAATCCTGTAAAAGGCTCTAACGTGCATCCTGGCCTGCTCACAGAACAAAGGATTGAGTGAATGCCAAAGGAGAGCTAGTCAGCTGTGTACAAATACCTCCTTTCCCTCCACCAGAGGTAGTCTTGTAAGAGCTAGAGCCAGAAAGTAAGGGGCAATCTTGGCCCAGAAACTAGCACCCTCCACCAAACTGTGAGCAGGCTCCCAGTTGCTAACCAAGTCTTCCTGGGACCCTGAACGGTTGACATCTACCAGGAGGGTTGCAGCCTGAAATCAGCTCCACAGAGGAGATACATGGCACATCTGACTGAGACAGTGCTCTTGTGGCACACCCGGGAAACCAAGCTGCCGGGACCCGGGAGGTAATTAAGATTCATGGCCCACATGAGACACTGTCCTTGCCAAGCACCTGGTCACCTGAGCTGCTCAAACCTGGAGAGGGCAGAAAACACATGCCCAACTGAGTCTGTGCCCTTGCAAAGTACCCAAAAACCTGATCCTGTGAGGCTTATACCTGGAAAGTGAACGAAATGAAGGGCCCACTTTGGACAGTGCCCCTGCAGAGTACCCGGAAGTTTGAGTAGTGTAGACCAAGAAAACATATGCCGTCATGAGCTGGGGAAAACCCAGTGTGGCCCATATACTGTGAGCACTCCACACACATGCCAGCAATATTTGTTTGCAATGTCCCTCCTTCCCCACAACACAACTGAACAAGTAAGCCTAAATAAGTGACCACCTTTGCTCCCTTGTGTCAGGGCAGAAATTAAAAACTAAAGAGACTTGTAAACAGAGGAAGCCAAAATAAACAAAGAAGAGGGAACTGTCCTAGAAGGGACAGGAGCAACAGATTAAAACCCTTTAGTTAGTTAACATAGACTAAGCATTGGAGGGGGCCTACAGACCTTGAGAACAAGTAAAAGCTGGAACAAGGGAGTATCAGAAACTTAAGTGACCCCACACAAAGAAATTCCTAGATATATTATTACTATTATCATTTTTTAATTTCTTTAAGTTCTTTATCACTCCTTTAGTTTCCATTTTTATAACTTACCTACCTTCATAACCTTGCAAAAGAAGACCCTATTTTTAAATCAAATTTCTTATATATATTTTTGATAATTTTTGTGATTGACATTGTTTTGTATTTTTAGTATTGCATGTTTTAGAATTTAACCTGTACTCTAGATTTTTAAACTTTGCTTTTAGGCATTTGTTATCAATATTGTACCTTTAAGAATCTAATCTTCAGTATCCATTTTCACTTAGGGGTGTGGTTACTGGCTTGATTGCTCTCCCTCCTTCTGATTCTATCTTTTCTCCCACAGGCCACCACTATCTCCTACCTCCCCCTTCTTTTCTCTACTTAACTGTAACTCTCTCTGGGTGTTCCAGGCTGTGGAGAACACCTAGGGAACTGAATACTGACTAGATTTGTTTCTCCCCTTTTGGTTCACCCTCTTCTCCTAGTCACATTCACATCTATATTCCTCCTCCCTCTTCTCTTCTATATGTAACTCTCTGAATCTCTCTGGGTATTCCAGACTGTGGAAAATACTTAGGGAATTGATTACTGGCTAGATTGCTGTCTCCCCTTTTGACTTCCCCTCTTCTCCTCCTGTTCAACTCTATCTCCCTCCTCCCTCTTGTCTACTCCATGTAACCCTGTGAACCTCTCTGGGTGTGCCTTGTGGTGGAGAATCTTTTCATCATTAACCTACATGTTTTATCATCTTTGCTACATGAATAGAGAAGTCCTGAGGCCACTGTAAGAATAAGACTGAAAGCCAGAGGCAGGAGGCTTAACTCCAAAAACTGAGACGATCAGAGAACTCCTGATTCCAGGAAAGATTAACAGATAAAAGCTCACCCAAAAGCCTCCATACCTACACTGAAGCCAAGCGCCACCCAAGGGCCAACAAGTTACATAGCAAGACATACCACATTAATTCGCCAGCAAAGCAGGAACACAGCACTGAGCATTAAAAGACAGGCTGCCCAAAGCCATGCCAAACCCATAGACACCCTGAAACTTACTACTGGACACTTCATTGCACTTCAGAGATGAGATTCAGCTCCACCCAACAGAACACAGACACAAGCTACCCTAACCAGGAAACCTTGAAAAGCCACTAGTCCAACCTCACCCACAGGGAGCAAGCTCTACAATAAGGAGGAATGAAAAACATACAGCCTACAGAACGGGCACCCCCAAAACACAGCAATATAAACAAAATGAAGAGGCAAGAAATATTTAAAATGTAAAGGAACATGATAAATGTTCACCAAACCAAACAAAAGAGAAGGAAATATGGAGTTTACCTGAAAAAGAATTCAGAATTATGATAGATGATCCCAAATCTTGAAAACAAAATGGAGTTACAGATAAAGAGACTAGAGACAAGGATTGAGAAGATGCAAGAAATGTTTAACAAGGACCCAGAAGAAATAAAGAAGAGTCAATCAGTAATGAATAATGCAATAACTGAGATCCAAAGCACTCTGAAGTGAATCAACAGTAGAATAAATGAGGCAGAAGATAGGGTAAGTGAGGTGGAAGATAGAAAGGTGGAAATAAATGAAGTAGAGAGGAAAAAAGGAAATAAAAGAAATGAGGAAAACCTCAGAGACCTCTGGGACAATGTTAAAATGCCCCAACATTCGAATCATAGGAGTTCCAGAAGAAGAAGACATAAAGAAAGGGCATGAGAAAATACTTGAGGAGATGATAGTGATAACTTCCCTAATATTTAAAATCCAAACAATCAAGAGAGTCCCATACAGGATAAACCCAAGGCCAAAAACCCTAAGACACATATTAATTAAACAAATGAAGATCAAATACAAGGAGCACATATTAAAGCAACAAATAATTCACAAGTGGATCCCCATAAGGGTAACAGCTGAGTTTTTCAAAAGAAACTCTTTGGGCCAGGAGGAAATGGCAGGATTTCATACTTAAAGTGATGAAAGAGAAAAACCTACAACCCAGATTACACTACCCAGCAAGGATCTCATTTGAATATAAAGGAGAAATCAAAAATTTTACAGACAAGCAAAAGCTGAGAGAATTCAGCACCACCAAACAAGCTTTTCAACAAATGCTAAAGCATTTTCTCTAGAGAGGGAACACAATAAAGGTTTAAGAACTTAAATCCAAAACAACAAAGTAAATGGCAATGGGATAATACTTATCAATAATTACCTTAAATATAAATGTGGTGAATTTCCCAAAGATAAGACAAAGACTGACTGAATGAATACAAAAAGAAGACCCCTATATATGCTGTCTACAAGAGACCCACCTCAAACCAAGGGACACATACAGACGGAAAGTGAAGGGCTTGAAAAAGATAATTCATGAAAATAGAGACAAAAAGAAAGAAGGAGCAGCAATACTCATATCAGATAAACTAGATTTTAATATAATGACTGTGAAAAGAGACAAAGAAGGACACTACATAATGATCAAATGATCAATCCAAGAGGAAGATGTAACAATTATAAAAACATTTGCACCCAACACAGGAGCACCTCAATACATAACACAAATGCTCACAAGCATGAAAGGGAAATTAGCAGTGACACAATAATAATGGGAGAGTTTAATACCCCAGTCACACATATGGATATCAGTCACACAGAAAATTAGCAAGGAAACACAAACTTTAAATGATAAAATGGACCAGTTAGACCTAATTGATATTTATAGGACATTTCACCCCAAAACAATGAATTTCACCCCAAAACAATGAATTTCAACTTTTTCTCAAATGCATATGGTACATTCTCCAGGATACATTACATACTAGGCCATAAATTTAGACTTGGTAAACTCAAAAACAATTTAAATCATTTCAAGCATCTTTTATGATCACAGTGTAGTAAGATAAGATGTCAACTATAGGAAAAAAATGATTAAAAATACAAACATATGGAGGGTAAACAGCATGCTTCTGAAAAACAAATGAATCATGGTGGAAATCAAAATGAAATCAAAATATGTATAGAAAAAAATGAAAACACGACAACCCAAAACCTATGGGATTCGGTAAAAGCAGTGCTAAGGGGAAGATTCCTAGCAATAAAAGCTTACCTTAAGAAACAAGAGAAAAGTCAAATAAATAACGTAATTTTACACCTACAACAACTAGAAAAAGAAGAAATGAAGACCCTTAGGGTTAGCAGAAGGAAAAAATCATAAAAATTAGAACAAAAATCACTGAAAAAAACAACAAAGGAGACTATAGTAGAAATCAACAAAACTAAAAGCTGGTTCTTTGAGAAGATAAGTAAAATAGACAAACCATTAGCTAGACTCATAAAGAAAAAAAGGGAGAAGAATGTAATCAATGAAATTGGAAATGAAAATGGAGAAATCACAACAGACAACATAGAAATACAAATGATTGTAAGAGACTACTCTCAGCAACTATATGACAATAAAATGGACAACTTGGAGGAAATGGAGGGATTCTTAGAAAAGTAATAACCTTCCAAAAACTGAACCAGGAAGAAATAGAAAATCTTAACAGACTGATTACAAGCATGGAAATCGAAATTGTAATCAGTCCAACAAACAAAAGCCTAGGACTAAATGGCCTCACAGGTGAATTCTACGAAATATTTAGAGAAGAGCTAACACCTATCCTACTCAAACTCTTCCAGAAAAAATGCAGGGAAGGTAAACTTCCAAACACATTCTATTAGACCACCATCACCCTAAAACCAAAACCAGACAAAGATGCTACAAAAAAAGAAAACTAAAGGCCAATATCACTGATGAACATACATGCAAAAATTCTCAACAAAATTGTAGCAAACAGAAGCCAACAATGTATTAAAAAGATCGTACATCATAATCAATTGGGCCTTATCCAGGGATGCAGGGATTCTTCAATATCTGCAAATCAATGTGATACACCACATAAAAGCCATATGATTATCTCAACAGATGCAAAGAAAGTCTTTGACAAAGTTCAACACACATTAATGATGCAAGGTCTCCAGAAAGCAGGCATATTAGGAATGTCCCTCAACATAATAAAAGCCATATATGATAAAACCACAGCAATCATTATTTTCAATGGCAAAAAAAATGAAAGCATTTCCCCTAAAGTCAGGAACAAGATAAGGATGTCCACTCTCATCAGAACTATTCAATATAGTCTTGGAAGTTTTAGGCACAGCAATAAGAAAATAAAAAGAAATGAAAGGAATACAGATTGGAAAAGAAGAAGTAGAGCTCTCACTCTTTGCAGATAACATGATCCTCTACATAGAAAACCCTAAAGACACAACCAGAAAATTACTAGAGCTAATCAATGAATATAGTAAAGTTGCAGGATATAAAATTAACACACAGAAATCCCTTGCATTCCTATACGCTAACAATGAGAAGACAGAAAGAGAAATTAAGGAAACTATCCCATTCACCATTGTGATGAAAAGAATAAAATGCTTAGGAATAAATCTACCTAAATAAACAAAAGACCTATATATTGAAAACTATAAAACACTGATGAAGGAAATCAAAGATGATACAAATAGATAGACAAATATACCATGTTTGTGGATTGGAAAAATCAATATAGTGAAAATGAGCATACTACCCAAAGCAATCTATAGATTCAATGCAATCCCTATCAAGCTACCAATGGTATTTTTCACAGAACTAGGATAAAATGTTCACAATTTATATGGAAATACAAAAACAAAACTAACAACAACAACAACAAAAACCAAATAGCTAAAGCAATCTTAAGAAAGCAGAATTGAACTGGGCAATCAACCTGTATGACTTCAGACTATACTACAAAGCTACAGTCATCAAGACAGTATGGTACTGGCACAAAGACAGAAATATAGATCAATGGAACAAAATACAAAACCCAGAGATAAATCCACGCATCTATGGACACCTTATCTTTGACAAAGGAGCCAAAAATAGACAATGGCAAAAAGATAATCTCTTTAAAAAGTGGTGCTGGGAAAACTGGTCAACCACTTGTAAAAGAATGAAACTAGAACACTTTCTAGCACCATACACAAGAGTAAACTCAAAATGGATTAAAGAGCTAAATGTAAGACCAGAAACTATAAAACTCCTAGAGGAAAACAGGCAAAACTCTCTCTAGCATAAATCACAGTAGGATCCTCTATGACATACCTCCCAGAGTAATGGAAATAAAATAACATTTAAACAAATGGGACCTAATTAAACTTAAAAGCTTTTACACAATTAAGGAAACTATAAATAAGGTGAAAACACAGCCTTCAGAATGGGAGAAAATAATAGCAAATGAAATAACTGACAAAGAATTCATCTCAAACATATACAAGCAGCTCATGCAGCTTAATTCCAGAAAAATAAATGACCTAATCAAAAAATGGGCTAAAGAACTAAACAGAAATTTCTCCAAAGAAGACATACAGATGGCTAACAAACACATGAAAAGATGCCCAACATCACTCATTATCAAATAAATGCAAATCAAAACCACAGTGAGGTACCATCTCACACTGGTCAGAATGGATGCTATCTAAAAGTCTAGAAACAATAAATGCTGGAGAGGGTGTGGAGAAAAGAGAACCCTCTTACACTGATGGTGAGAATGCAAACTAGTACAGCCACTATGGAGAACAGTGTGGAGATTCCTTAAAAAACTGGAAATAGTGCTGCCTTATGACCCAACAATCCCACTGCTGGTCATACACACTGAGCAAACCCTAATTGAAAAAGACACATGTTTATCACTGCATTGTTTACAGTAGCTAGGACATGGAAGCAGCCTAAACATCCATCGGCAAACAAATGGATAAGAAAGCTGTGGTACATATGCACAATGGAATATTACTCAGCTATTTAAAATAATGTGTTTGAGTCAGTTTTTATGAGGTGGATGAAACTGGAGCCTATTATACAGAGTGAAGTAAGTCAGAAAGAAAAACACCAACACAATATATTAATGCATATATATGGAATTCAGAAAGATGTTAACGATGACTATGTGTGAGATAGCAAAAGAGACAGAGATGTAAAGAACAGACTTTTGGACTCTGTGGCAGAAGGTGAGGGTGGGATGATTTGAGAGAATAGCATTGAAACAGGTATATTACCATATGTGAAATAGATGACTAGTCCAAGTCCAATGCATGAAACAGGACACTCGAGGCCATTGCAGTGGGACAATCCACAGGGGTGGGATGGGGAGCGAGTTGGGAGAAGGGTTTTGATGGGGGACATATGTATACCCATACTGATTAATGTCAATGTATGGCAAAAACCACCACTGTACTGTAAAATAATTATCCTCCAATTAAAATAAATAAATTAATTAAAAACAAACAAAAACTGAAGTGGGGGTTAAAACTGAATACTCCTAAAACTGAGTTCCTCTGCCAAGCTTATGGTTAACATCTCAGTCCAAAACAACCATTCCTTTTCTTGTCCAACATCTGTTCTCCTCAATATTGCAGAGTATCAGAGGAAGAAGTAGGTTAGTGAAACAGAGTAGGACCCTATAGAGGCTCCTGGGCACAGGGAACCATTTCTGTTCAGCCGCAATGACTTTCCTGAGTTCCAAAGGGCAGATTAAAAGTGAAAGTGTTAGTTGTTCCTTTGTGTATGACTGCAACACCATGGGCTGTAGCCCTCCAGGCTCCTCTGTCCATGAAATTTTCCATCTAAGAATACTGGGATGGGTAGCCATTCCTTTCTCCAGGAGATCTTTCTGACCCAAGGGTCAAACCCAGGTCTCCTACATTGCAGGAAGATTCTTTGCCACATTAGCCACCAGGGAAAGAGTGCAGAATCAAGTGAAGAACAGTCCAGAAACAATAGTACAGCCTTGGGATAGGGTCATGATTCAATCTCAAGGGACACATAGTTTTCAAGGGCAGGGCCCCACTGTCTCCAACTTTGCCTGGCAAAGCAATAAAGCTATCCATTTCTACTGCACCCAAAATTCTGTTTCCAAGATTTGATTCAGCACCTATGTGAAGATGCTGAGTTTTGGCATCAGTGTTCTAACAAATGACATTATTTTCCTCTTTTTAATGGATCAACAGTACACTTTTTATGTCATATTTTCTTTATCCACTCATCTCTTGATGGACACTTAGACTGTTTCTATGCCTTGTTTGTTCTAAATAATGCTACAGTGAACATGGGGATACAGACATATTGCCAACATAATTTTGTATCCATTGATTATATATTAAGAAATGGACTTACTGGATCTTATGATAGCTGTAGTTTTAGTGTTTTGTTTTTTTTTTAAGAAGCATCTATTCTGTTTTCCACATTGGTATGTTAAAAACAAAATTCAATGGAGTACAAATTTAAAGATTTTATTGTTATATATCATAGATTTCCCTGGTTGCTCAGCTGATAAAGAATCCACCTGAAATGCAGGAGATCCTGGTTCAATTCCTGGGTCAGGATCCCCTGGAAAAAGGTTAGCCTACTCACTCCAGTATTCTTGGGTCTCCCTGGCTGCTCAGCTGGTAAATAATCCTCCTGGGTTTGGGAAGATCCCCTGGAGTAGGTCATGGAAACACACTCCAGTATTCTTGCCTGGAGAATCCCATGGAGAGAGAAGCCTGGAGGGCTACAGTCCATGGGGCCACAAAGAGTTGGACATGACTAAGTGACTAAGCACAGCATAGTATAAGAAATTTCAAAAATATTATAACGACTTTTTATAGTGACAGATGATAACTAGACTTATTGTGGTGATAATTTTGTAAAGTATAACATATTAAATCACTGTTTAACACCTGAAATTAATATGATTTTGTAGACCAATTACAGTTTCAAAAACTTCAGTTTTTGAAAAAAATCTTATTGGCTTTATTCAAAAATTCATGAATATGACAGTCTTCAACATAGCAGATGGAGAAGGAAATAGCAACCCACTCCAGTGTTCTTGCCTGGAGAATCCCAGGGACGGGGGAGCCTGGTGGGCTGCCATCTATGGGGTCGCACAGAGTAGGACATGACTGAAGTGACTTAGCAGCAGCAGTAGCAGCAGTAGTGATGTGAGACTTAAAGTAAATGACTCCATTTTGGGTCTGTTATGTTGTTTTTAACAGGTTTTACCAATTTACATTCTCACCAAATAAGCCCAAAGTCTTCCTTTCATTCACAGTTTTGCCAACACATTTTTTCTTGATGCTAGCCATGATAACAGATGTGAGGTGATATTGTTATTTTTATTGCATTTTCTGATGACTAGTCATTTTGAGAATCTTTTTCATATACTTTTTTACCATGTCTCTGGAGAAATGTTTATTCAGGACATCTGCCCATTTTTAACTGGATTATTGTTGTATTTCTGTTACTATTATTGAATTGTATTTTTTCAGTAAATATTTAGGATATTAACAGTTTATAAGGTATACAATTTACAGATATATTCTCCCATTCTATAGTTTCCTTTTTTTTAAATTTTATTGGTTATTTCTTTTGTTATGCAGAAGCTTTTCCATTTTACGTAGTCTAACCACTTGTTTACTTTTACTTTCATTGCCTTTGCTTTTGATGCTATATCCAAAAATCATTAGTAATACCAAAGTCAAGGTTTTTTTCTTTTCTTTTTTAAAAAAATATTTTCTAGGATTCTTATAGTTTTAGGTTTTATATTTAAGTGTTTAATCCACTTCAACTGAATTTTTGGTGACAGTTGTAAGGCAGGGGTCAAGTTTCACCATTCTTAAAGTGAATATACATTTTCCCATTGCCAATCAATGGAGCGACTATCTTTTCCCCAGTCTGATATTGGTGTCTCCTGTGTCAAATATCACTTGACTATATGTAAAGGATTTATTTCTGGAAACTTGATTATGTTCCATTCCTCTTGTGTCAACATTTATGTTGGTACCATACGTTTTAAATTAGTGTAGTTTTAAAAAATGTTTATAAAGCAAGAAGTGTGATTTCTCCAACTGTGTTCTTCTTTCTCAGAAATGATTTGAGTATTTATGGTATTTTGTAATTTTACATGAATCTTAGTATTTTTAAATTTATTTCTGTGGAAAATTTCATTACATTTTTCATAGGTATTACATGGAATCTACCGGTGGCTTTTAGTACTATATATATTTGAACAATATTAAATATTTATAGTTTACACTGTAAAAGTATATATTTTTATATAAAGCCATGACAACTACTAAGTAAAACCAGTAGTTACATATATTTGATTGTGACAAATCAATAATCCTTGTTACTTGTCAACTCACTAAATAACTTTATTCAGGATTGCTTTTGGTAGTACTTGTTAATATCAAAAATAAAGCAGGGAATATCACTTCAAAGTGTGCAATAATTAAAAGGATAGCAATGCAATACTATGAAAGCTTTTCTGTTCACTAATTTGTTAACCTAGAAGAAATATATTAATCCTTCAGTAATCACAAATTATCACAATACTTCCAATATACAATGAATAGACTTGCACTTGATAGTTTATAGTGGTCAGCATTGACTTCGTGGCCTCCGAAGGAGAAGATTTCACTCCAGAATGAAAGATGCAGTCTCAGTCACTCAGAGCTTTGTGCTGCAGAGATTTTACTAAATAGGATACAGACAGCTTCTGACATAGACATCAGAAGTAGGTAGAAAAAATACACACTTTGCTAGTTTGAGCCAAGCATTACATATTTTTTATTTGGTTGCTGAAAATAGCTGAGAAAAAAAAATACCTCAAGGTGGTAGAAGTTCCATCAGACCCTTTGCAAAGGCATACATTCTGAGATACGTTCAGTACAAGGTTAGCCAGAAGGAAGGAGTTTCAGGTAATGTGTCAATGCATTGTTGCTGAGAAACAGGTTCCCAGCCAACATTTGTTGCAATTATAATCATTAACATAGAACCTAGGAAAAGCATATTCATGAGTAGGATGGATTATGATGTGTAATATGAGCTCTGGATCTAAAGAAAGGCCAAGTCTCAAGTGATATACATAGTTTCAATATCAGTGCTGCTGCTGCTGAGTCACTTCAGTCATGTCCGACTCTGCAACCCCATAGACGGCAGCCCACCAGGCTCCCATGTCCCTGGGATTCTCCAGGAAAGAACACTGGAGTGGGTTGCCATTTCATTCTCCAATGCATGAAAGTAAAAAGTGAAGGTGAAGTTGCTTATTCATGTCTGAATCTTCGGGACCCCATGGTCTGGAGCCTACCAGGCTCTTCCATCTGTGGGATTTTCCAGGCAAGAGTACTGGAGTGGGGTGCCATTGCTTTCTCCATGCAGTATCACTACAGGACTTAAAAGAAACATGTCCCACATGACTAAGTCAAAAGAATGTATAAAAGAATGTTTGCCACCTCCTCCTTAAAGGAACCTTTGACTGCCTATCAATGTGCCTAAGCTTTAAGTCTCTCACACTCATTTCACATGCTAGCAAAATAATACTCAAAATACTTCAAGGTAGACTTCAACAGTATTTGAACTGAAAACTTCCAGATGTACAAGCTGGATTTAGAAAAGGCCGAGGAACCAGAGGTCAAATTGCCAACATCCATTGGATCATAGAGAAGGCAAGGGGATTCGAGAGAAACACCTACTTCTGCTTCATTGACTATGCTAAAGGTTTTGACGGTGTGCATCACAATAAACTGTGGAAAATTCTTAAAGAGATAGGAATACCAGATCACCTTACCTGCCTCCTGAGAAATCTGTATGCAGGTCAAGAAGCAGCTGTTAGAGCAGAGCATGGAACAAACTGGTTCCAAATTTGGAAAGGAGTATGTCAAGGCTGTATGTCACCCTGCTTATTTGAATTACATGCAGAACACCTCATGTGAAATGCTAGGCTTGATGAATCAAGCTGTAATCTCTACTGTCAAGAGAAATATCAATAGCCTTAGATATGCAAATGATATCACTCCAATGGCAGAAAACAAAGAGGAACTAAATAGTCTCTTGATAAAGGCGAAAGAAGAGAGTGAAAAAGTTGACTTAAAACTTAACATTCAAAAACCTAAGATCATGGCATCCAGCCCCATCACTTCATGCAAGTAGATGGGGAAAAAAAATGGAAACAGTGACAGGCTTTAATTTTTAGGGCTCCAAAATCACTGCTGATGGTGACTGCAGCCATGAAGTTAAAATATGCTTGCTCCTTTGAAGAAAAACTATGACAAACGTAATCAGTATATTATAAAGCAGAGACATCACATTGCCAACAAAAATCCATATAGTTAAAGCTATGGTTTTTCCAGTAGTCATGTATGGATATGAGAGTTGGACCATAGAGAAGGCGGAGCATTGAAAACTTGATGCTTTCAAACTGTGATGCTGAAGAAGACTCTTGAGAATCCTTTGGACTGCAAGCAGATCAAACCAGCCAATCTTAAAGGAAATAAAAAAGTGTAGGAAACCATACCATATTCTCATATGCTCCCTGAATGCAGTGTGAAATTATTTTTATTTTCATCAGTAACTAAATATAACTTGATTGTGGATACACTAATGTAACCTCAACCTAGATGAAGAAATAGAACATTACTAGAGCATGAGAAACACACGTGTGCCAGTATCATTCCCTCACCTCACTGGTAACAATAATCCTCATTCTTTTTTTATTAATTGATTTTTTTAAATTGGAGGATAATTGCTTTACAAGATTGTGTTAGTTTCTACCATACCTCAATATGAATCAACCATAAGTATGCATATGTCCCTTGCATCTTGGACTTCCCACCCCATCCTATCCCTCTAGGTTTTCATAGAGCATGGAGTTTGAGCTCCCTGTGTCATACAGCAATTTCTCCCTGGCGATCTACTTTACATATGCTAATGTATAGGTTTCAATGCCACTCTTTCAACTCATCCCTCCCTCTCCTTCCCCAGTTGTGTCCACAAGTCTTTTCTCTAAGTCTGTGTTTCCATGGCTGCCCTGCAAAACAGATTTATCAGTACCATCTTTATAAATTCCATATATATACATTAATACACTTTCTTTTTCTCTTTCTGATTTATTTCACTCTGTATAATAAGCTCTTGGATTTTCCACCTCACTAGAACTGATTCAAATGTGTTCCTTTTTATGGCTGAGTAATATTCCATTATATATTTGTACCACAACTTCTTTACCCCATTCACCTGTTAATGGACTTCTAGGTTGCTTCCACATTCTAGCTATTGTAAATTGAACTGCAATGAACATTGGGGTACATACATCTCTTTCAGTTTTGATTTCCTCAGGGTATATGGCAAGGAGTGAGATTGTTGTGTTGTATGTTAGATTTATTCATATTTTTAAGGAATCTTGATACTATTCTCCATAGTGGCTGTAATAATCTATATTCCCACCATCAATGCAAGAGTGTTCCATTCTCTTCAAACCCTCTCCAGCATTTATTGCTTGTACCTTTCGTGATGATGGTCATTTTGACTGGTGATGCCTCATTGTGGTTTTGATTTGCATTTCTGTAATAATGAGTGATGTTGAGTATCTTTTAATGTTTTTATTAGCTGTCTATAAATCTTCTTTAGAGAAATGTCTGTTTAGATCTTCTGTCCACATTTTGATTGATTCTTTTTCTGGTACTAAGCTGCATGAAGAGCTTGTATATTTTAGATAGTAATCCATTGTCAGTTGTTTCATTTCATGTTATTTTCTCCCATGCTGAGGGGTGCACCTTGTTTATAGTTTCTTCTGCTATGCAGATTTTTAAAAATTTTATTTACTTTTTAATTGAAGGATAATTGTGTTACAGAGTTTTGTTGTTTTCTATCAAACTTCAACATAAATCAATCATAGAGATACATATATTCCCTATTGAACCTCGTTCCCATTTCCCACCCCATTATATCCCTCTAGGTTGATACAAAGCCCTTGTTTGAGTTTGCTGAGACATACAGCAAATTCACTTTGGCTATTTATTCTATGTATAGTAATGTAAGTTTCCATGTTAATCTCTCAATACACCTCACCCTCTCCTACCCACTCCCCATATCCATGAATATATTCCGTATGTCTGTTTCTCTATTGCTGCCTTGCAAATAAATTCATCAGTATCATTTTCCTAGATTTTATATTGATGTGTTAGTATATATTTATCTTTCTCTTTCTGACTTCACTCTGTATAATAGGTTCTATGTTCATCCACCTCATTAGAATGGACTCAAATGCATTTCGTTTTTATGGCTGATTATTGTTCAATTTGTGTGTATGTACCACAGTTTCTTCATCCATTTATCTGTCGATGGACATCTAGGTTGCTTCCATTTTCTAGCTATTGTAAATAGCACTGCAATGAACAATGGGATACATGGGTCTTTTTAAATTTTGGATGCCTCAGGGTATATGCCTAGGAATGGGATTGCTGGGTCATATGGTGGTTTTATTCCTAGTTTTTTAAGGAATCTCCATACCATCTTCCATAGTGGCTGTATCAATTTACATTCCCAGAAACAGTGCAAGAGTTTTCCTTTTTCTCCAAACCCTCTCCAGCATTTAATGCTTGTACACTTTTTGATGATGGCCATTCTGACTAGTGTGAGGTGATATCTCATTGTAGCTTTGATTTGCAATTCTCTAATAATGAATGATGACATCTTTTAACATGTTTGTTAGTCATCTATATGTCTCCTTTGGAGTAGTGTCTGTTTAGGTCCTTTTCCCACTTTTCCAATGGGTTGTTTGTTTCTCTGGTATAGAGTTGTATGAGCTGCTTCTATATTTTGGAAATTAATCCTTTGCCAGTTGTTTAAGTTGCTATTATTTTCTCCCATTCTGAGGGTTATCTTTTCACCTTACTTATAGTTTCCTTTGCTGTGTAAAAGCTTTTAAGTTTAATCATGGCCTACTTGTATACTTTGGTTTTTATTTCCATAACTCTAGGAGGTGGGTTATAGAGGATATTGCTTTGATTTATGTCATCATCTGTTCTGTCTATGTTTTCCTCTAAGAGTTTTATAGTTTCTGGTTGTATACTTATGTCTTTAATCCATTTTGAATTTATTCTTGTGTATGGTGTTTGGAAGTGTTTTACATGTAACTGTCCAGTTTTCCCAGCACTATTTATTGAAGAAGTTGTCTTTGCCCCATTGCCTTCTTTGTCAAAAATAAGGTACCTTATATTTCTGTTTTTGTGCCAGTACTGTACTTCCATTCTTCTTTCTCAAGATTGCTTTGGCTATTTTGGATCTTTTGTGTTTGCATACGAATTGTGAAAAATTTTGTTTTAGGTCTGTGAAAAATGCCATTGTTAATTTGATAGGAATCATATTGAATCTCTAAATCACATTTGGCAGCATGGTTTTCACAATATTGATTCTTCCTATCCAGGAACATGGAATATCTCTCCGACTGTTTATGTCATCTTTGATTTCTTTTATCAGTGCCTTGTAATTTCCTGTGTACAGTTCTTTTGTCTCTTTAGGTAAGCTTATTGCTAGATATTTAATTATTTTTGTTGCAATGGTGAGTAGAATTGATTCCTTCATTTCTCTTTCTGATTTTTCATTATTAGTATATAGAAATGGAAGTGATTTCTGTGTATTGATTTTGTATTCAGCAACTTTGCTAAATTCACTGCTTAGCTCTAGTCATTTTCTGATACTATCTTTAGAGTTTTCTATGTACAGTATCATGTCATCTGCAAACAGTGAGAGCTTTACTTCTTTTCCAATCTGGATTCCTTTTATTTCTTTTTCTTCTCTGATTCTTGTAGCTAGAAATCCCAAAACTATGGTGAATAATAATTGTGAAAATAGACACTCTTGTCTTTTTCCTGATCATGGAAGAATGCTTTCAGCTTTTCAGTATTGAGAATAATGTTTGCTGTAGGCTTATCATATATGACCTTTACTATGTTGAAGAAGGTTCCTTCTATGCCCATTTTTGAACACTTTAAATCATAAATGGGTGCTGAATTTTGTCAAAGGCTTTTTCTTCCTGTATTGAGATCTTCATATGTTTTTATACCTTTCAGTTTGTTAATATGATGTATCACAATAATTGACTTGTGTATATTGAGGAATCCTTGCATCCCTGGAATAAACCCAACTTGATCATGTCAATGAGCTTTTTAATGTGTTCTTGAATCCTGTTTGCTTAAATTTCATTGAGGAGTTTTGCATCTATGTTCATCAGGGATATTGTTCTATAGTTTTCTTTTTTGAGTGTTGTCTTTTTCTGGCTTTGATATCAGAGTGATGGTGGCCTCATGGAATGAGTTTGGAAGTGTTCCATCCTCTGCAATTTTTTGAAAGAGTTTTAGAAGGTTAGCAATTAGCCCTTCTCTATATGTTTAATAGAATTCTCCTGTGAAGCCATCTGGTCCCAGGCTTTTGCTTTTGGGGAGAGTTTTGATCACAGCTTCAATTTCAGTGCTTGTATTACGGTTGTTCATAATTTCTATTTCTTCTTGGTTCAGTCCTGGAATATTGAACTTTTCTAATAATCTGTCCATTTCTTCTAGATTATCCATTTTAGAGCCATATAGTTGTTTATAATATTCTTTTATAATCCTTTGTATTTCTGCACTGTCTGTTGTAACTTTTCCTTTTTCATTTCTAATTTTGTTGATTTGATTCTTCTTTTTTTCTTGATGAGTCTGGCTAAAGGTTTTTCAATTTTATTTATCTTCTCAAAGAACCAGCTTCTAGTTTTATTAATCTTTACTATTGTTTCTTTCATTTCTTTTTCATTTATTTGTGCTTGGATAATTATGATTTCTTTCCTTCCATTTATTTGTTTTTCTTTTTGTTTGTTTGTTTGTTTGTTTTGTTTTAGTTGTTGTTGTTCTTCTTCTTTTTCCAGTGGTTTTGGCTGTAAATTTAGGTAGTCTATTCAATGTTTTTCTTGTTTCTTGAGGTAGGATTGTTTTCCTATAAACTTCCCTCTTAGAACTGCGTTTGCTGCATCCCATAGGTTTTGAGTTGTCATATTTTCATTGTCATTTGTTTTTAGATATTTTTTATTTCCCTTTTTATTTCTCAGTAACCTGTTGATTATTTAGAAATGTATTATTTAATCTCTATGTGTTTGTGTTTTTTACCTTTATTTCCCCCATGTAATTGATATCTAGTTTCATAGTGTTGTGGTTGGAAATGATACTTGATACAATCAATTTTCTTGAATTTATTGTGGTTTGATTTGTGACCCAAGATATGTTCTATCCTGGAGAAGATTCCATTGTGCTTGAGAAGAAGGTATAAGCTTCTGCATTTGAATGGAAAATCCTGAAGATAACAATGAGATTCATCTCATCTAATGTATCATTTAAGACTTGTGCTTCCTTATTAATTTTCTGTTTTCATTATCTGTCCATTGGTGTGAGTAGGGTGTTAAAGTCTCCTACTATTATTGTATTACTGTCATTTTTTCCTTTTATGTCTGTTAGTGTTTGTCTTATGTACTGAGGTGCTGCTATGTTGGGTGCATAGATATTTACAATTGTATGTTTTCATCTTGGATTGATCCCTTGATCATTATGTAGTGTCCTTCCTTATCTCTTTATTTTAAAGTCTATTTTGTCCAGTATGAGGATTGCTACTCCAGCTTTCTTTTGCTTTCCATTTGCGTGGAATATATTTTTCAATCCTTTCACTTTCAGTCTATATGTGTCTTTAGGTCTGAAGTGGGTTTCTTGTAGACAGCATCCATATGGGTCTTGTTTTGTATCCTTTAAGTCAGTCTTTATCTTTTTATTGGATCATTTAATCCATTTGTATTTAAAGGAATTATTAATATATATGTTCCTATTGCCATTTTTGTAATTGTTTGGGATGGGATTTGGTCGATCTTTGTCTTCTCTTGTACTTCCTGACTATAAAAGTACTCTTAACATTTGTTGTAAAGCTGGTTTGGTGGTACTGAATTTTCCTAACTTTACCTTGTCTGAGAAGCTTTTGACTTCTCCATCAATTTTGATTGAGATCTTTGCTGGTACAGTAATCTTGATTGTAGATTTTCCCATATCAGTACTTTAAATGTATCCTGCCATCCCCTTCTGGCCTGCAGAGTTTCTGCTGAAAGATCAGCTATTAAGCGTATGGGGTTTCCCTTTCATGCTACTTGTTGCTTTTCTCTTGATGTTCTTAATATTCTTTCTTTGTGTTTAGTCTTTGTTAGTCTGATTAATATGTGTCTTGGCATGTTTCCCCTTGGGTTTATCCTATAAGGGACTCTTGGACTTGACTATTATCTTTTTCATGTTCAGAAAATTTTCAATCACAACCTCTTCAAAATTTTTTCTCATACCCTTTCTTTTTCTCTTTTTCTTCTGGGACCTCTATAATTCAAACGTTGGTGTATTTGATATTGTCCTAGAGATCTCTGAGTTTATCCTCAGTTCTTTTCATTCTTTTTACTTTGTTCTGCACTTCAGAGGTTATTTCCACCATTTTATCTTCCAGCTCACTGATTTGTCTTTCTGCTTCAGATATTGTGCTACTAATTCTTTCTAGAGTATTTTTAATTTCAGTTACTATGTAGCTTCTCACTGTATGTTTATTCTTTAATTCTTCTAGGTGTTTGTTAATTGATTCTTGCATTTTTTCCATTTTGTTTCTAACACTTTCAATCATCTTTGTCGTCACCATTCTGAATTATTTTTCAAGTAGTTTTCCTATTTCTTCTTCATTTATCTGTAATTCTGTGTTTCTAGTTTGTTCCTTCATTTGTGTAGTATTTCTCTGCCTTTGTGTGTGTTTTTTTTTAACTTATTGTGTTTGTGATCTCCTTTTCTCAGCCTTCAAGGTTGAGTTATTCCTTTTGATTTCAGCCCTCCTAAATTTGGTTCAGTCACTTGTGTAACCTTAGTATAGGATGAAATTTATTCTGAGTTTGTTTGTTTTTTTCCTCTGATGAGCAAGGCTGAATGAGGTGGTAATCCTGTCTGCTGATGATTGTGTTTGTATTCTTTCTTTGTTTGTTTTTTGTTTGGATGAGGTGGTCTGCACAGAGTGCTACTGGTGTTTGGGTGATGCTGGGACTTGTATTCAAGTGTTTCCCTTTATGGAAGTTCTCGCTATTTGATGCTCCCTACAATCTGGTAGTCTAGGGGCTTGCTTGGAGTCACTACAAAGGCTCAGGGCTTGATCTCTAGTCAGGGATGAAGATTCCACAAGTGGTTTGTGATGGCATTAAGTGAGACCAAACAACCAAAAATGAGAAACCAAAGATGAACCCCAGACAGATGGCAGTTACAAAATCAGGCATATAATAATTAAAATAATGGAATATACACATCTACATATATACCCATAAGAAAAATCAAAACAGTCCAACAAAAATAAAGTAAGTAGATTGACCCAGTGAACAAAGGAAACCAAAAATTATATCTACCAGTTAAGGATAAAACTAACAAAAGCATAAACTGGAAAACAAAACTAAAGCAAGGTGATAAGTGAGGAATAAAGCAATAAAAACAAAACTAACAAATATGTTGAGAGGAAATAAAAGAAAGAATAGATAGGCGAAGCTGAATAGAGCTAGATAAAGAAGATTTATATACATTAAGCATTAACTGCAAGTGGAAAAGAACAGTAGGAAAAGTGAACATGAACAAAGGAATAAATGTAGGGGAAAAAATAGGTTTTAAAAAATGAAAAGTTAAATAAGAGAATAGAAAAATCCAGAGAATTGCAAAAGTCCAATGTAGAGGCAGAGGTTTATAACAACAAGAAAATGTGTGATTTAAAAAAAAAAAACTCAAAATCTTAATTAGATTTCATAGCTTCAATAAAATTGACAACTAAAATAGAGGAGGGGAAAAGGGGGGGAGGATATATCCTAAATAAACTATAAAACAGTTAAAAACAGAAGAATGATAAATGTTATCCTTGAGTCCATGCGGTCAGGGTCCTTTCTCTCCCTTGGAGTCACAGTCCACCTCACTTCCGTAGGATGCCCTCCAACACCGTGCTGGTCTCTGGACCTGCTGTGGGAGTAGCTCAGATTCTATTCTCGCCCTACTCCTGTGTGTTCTTGCCTTCAATGCCCACAGCTATCAGAACCCATGCATTTTCTTTTGTGGAAGCTCCCAATGTCCTTTTATATATTCCATAGTCACAGATCTACCTAGCTGATCATGTGGATTTAATCTGAAGTTTGTACAGCTGGTGGGAAAGTTTGGGGTCTTCTTCCTTAACCAGACTGCCACTGGGTTTCAATTGTGGTTTTATTTTCACCTCTGTATGTGGATCTTCCAATGGGGTTTGCTTCTGAGGCGACCCTGGAGGACTTGAGTCTACCCCAATGAGGGCCAGATGCAGAGGTGGTGCAGCTGCTTGGGTCATAGGGGCTCTGGCAGCACCAGGTGCTCAGGGAGATTGGTGGCTAGCACGTCAGGAAGTATAGTGCTCTAGAAGAGTATGGCCACCAGTATTGGCCAATACACTCCAGTATTTTTTTCCTGGAGAACCCCCTTGACAGAGAAGTCTGTCAGGCCACAGTCTACAGGGTCTCAAACTGTTGGATGTGACCAAGTGACCCTGCATGCATAGATGAAAGCCTTTTTTTTTTTTTGCCTGTGGCAGCTCTCCCCCAGTGAGTGTTGAACATGAAGGTGGCACAGTTGCTTGGGTTGCATGGACCCTGGCAGTGTCAAGTGTACAGGGACACAGACGTGTTCAGACACAGGAGTTATGGCCCTATCAGAGTGTTTTTTGAGCCTCTGGTGGCTGGTGATCAGAAGGCCTCTTTGGCTAGTCTTTCTCTTTAGCTCTGCCCATTCAGGCACTTAGAGGGCTCCCTTCCCTGGGGTCCTTCTTTGCTATTTGGCATGTCAGGAACATAGAATGTTCCCCCTGGCTGGGGTCCTACTCTGCATCAGTCACTTAAAGGAGCACCCTAGGTGGTGTCCTACTCTGTAATTCCATGCGTCAAGTGCTTGAGGGGCCAGCCTCTCTATTGTTCAGCTGCCGATGCTTGTGTGTGGGGACAGAGTCTATGGTGATGGCTCCACCCCCTACGTGTGACTTAGCAATATCACTTTGCTTCCATGGCCACCTGGCTTTCCTCCACAGGCATTTCCCACCACAGTCTCTTCCCTCACATCCCCTCGGTTCGTGTCTCCACAGTCAATAGCCGTCCTTGCCCTGGGATTGCTCCACAATCCCTATGTTCTAGTTCCCAGACAGTGCAAGTTGTAGGGGAACTTCATCCCTGTCCAGGGTACATATGGCTGTGGTAAGGACTGTCTGATTCTCATCCTATTTAGGCTGCCACAGATCACCTGTTTCATTGTCAGCCTTAAATGTTTCTCTTCTGACTCAGACAATTGCCCTGATGTGGGGATCAGGCCCCTGTTTCAGTTCCCTTACACACTAAGGGCAGGTCAAGTCCTACTAACACTACTGTTTTCCCCTGGTTCCTTCATCTTACAGATTTTTGCATGGTTCTGTATATTCTTTTCCTCTGGTCAGATACTTCTGCCTGCTCTCAGCTGGTGTTATGCATGCAGTTCTGTTTCAGGAGGTGTATTTTTGATGTATCTGTAGAGAGAGACACATTTTTTTTATTTTCAACTATTATCTTTAATAGAGTATCGATGCTTTTAAAATGCTATGATTTTCAACTATACTAGTCAATTCTTCTTTTTTTTTTTGATGGCTTTAAGTCTCAATTTTGACTGGTTTTTTTATTTTTTTTCTCCTTGGTGAGTCTGTTTATTTCTGTTCTTTTTTTTTTATCCCTTTTATTGTTTTTGCCATACAATGTCATGATATCACCATGGGTTTACATATGCTCCCCCTCCAGAAACCCCTCCCTCTCCCCTCCCTCCTCCTTCCCCCACCCCGGGAAATCTCGATGCACCAGCCCCGAGCATCAATCCTGGGCTGGCGATTGATTAGACATATGATAATTAACATGTTTCAATGCCATTCTCCCATATCATCCCACCCTTTCCCTCATCCACAGAGTCCACGAGTCTATTCTATACATCTGCGTTCCTTTTGCTGTCTCGCATGTTGGGTTCTCATTACTGTCTTTCTAAATTCCATATATATGTGTTAATATACTGTATTGTTGTTTTTGCTTCTGGCTTACTTCACTCTGGATAATGGGCTCCAGTTCGGTCCATCTGAGTAGAATTGATTCAAATGAATTTTTTTTTTAATGCTGAGTAATATTCCATTGTGTAT
>ML660233.1:83793-106820 GCA_007570785.1 Antilocapra americana
GTGTTCTAATTTCATTATATAATATACCTATACAGTTTTCCTAGCACTGCTTATTGAAGATATTCTTTATTCTATATTCTTGCATGTTTTGTCTAAGACAATGTGCCCATAAATACATGGATTTATCTCTGGGCTTTCTATCTTATTCTATTCATTTATGTTTCTGATTTTGTGCCAGTACCATATTATCTGGATGATTGTAGTTTTGTAGTATAGTTTGAAGTCAGAAAGATTGATTATGCTAACTCAATTTTTCTTTCTCAAGATTGCTTTAGCTACTAGAAGACTTTTGTGTTTCCACACAAATTGTAATTTTTTTCCTCTAGTTATGTGAAAAGTACCATTGGTGGTTTCATAGGGATTGCATCAAATCTGTATATTGCAGTCAGTAATATAATAATTTTCTCAGTATTGATTTTTCTGATACAACAGCATGGTATATTTCTCCATCTGTTTGTGTCATCTTTTATTTCATTCATCAGTGTCTTACAGTTTTTTTGCATATACGTCTTTTCTCTTTTCAGGTAGATTTATTCTTAGGTTTTGTTATGTTTTGTTTTGTTACAGTGGTGAGTGGGATTATGTCTCAGCATGTTTCTCCTTGGGTTTATCCTGTATGGGACACTCTGGGTTTCTTGGACTCAGGTGAATAATTCCTTTCCCACTTTAGGAAAGTTTTGAGTATAATCTCCTCAAATATCTTCTTATACTCTTTCCTTTCCGAGTCTTCTTCTGGGATCCCTATGATGTGAATGTTGTTGCATTTATTGCTTTCCCAGAATTCTCTGAGACTGTCCTCATTTCTTTTTAGTCTTTTTTCTTTATTCTGCTCTGGTTCAGTTATTTCCACTATTCCGTATTTCAACTCACTTATATGTTCTTTTGCCTCAGATAGTCCACTATTCATTCCCCTTAGTGTATTTTTAATGTAAGTTATTGTGATGTTTATTGTTGGTTGTCTATTCTTTGGTTCTGCTAGGTCTTTGTTAAGCATTTCTTTGTATATTCTCAATCCATGTCTGCAGTATATTTGTCTGTGCCTCCATTTTATGTTCAAAATTTTGGATCAAATTTACTATCATTATTTTGAATTCTTTTTCAATAGACTGACTATTTTGGCTTCATTTATTTGGTCTTATAAGTTTTTACCATGTTCCTTCATCTGCTGCATCTTTCTCTGTCTTTTCATTTTGTTTAATTTACTCTTTGGGGTCTTGTTTCTGCAGACTGGAAGGTTGTAGTTCCTCTTAGTTGTGGAGTCTGCCCCTCTGTGGCTGGAGTTGAAGCAGTCCCTTGTGAAGGTTTCCTGGTTGCAGGAACTTGTGTCTATGTTCTGGTGGATGGAGCTGGATCTTGCCCCTTGGAAGGGCAGTGCCATGTCCAGTAATGTATTTTGGGGTGTTTATGGGTTTGGTAACACTTTGATAAGCCTCTCTGCTTATTTTAAGGACTGTGCTCCTGTTTTAACTAAGGATTGGCTTGGCGCATCTGGCATGGGAGCCTTCTGGCCTTTGGATAGGGCTTGGTCTTAGTGTTGAGATGAAGACATTTTGGAGACCTCTCACCAATTAATGTTCCATGGGGTCAGAAATTCCCTTGTGGTTTAAAATCCTTGACTTGGTTCTCCCACCTCAGGGGTTCAGGCCTGACCCTTTACTATAGCACCAAGACATCACAGGCCACAAAGCACCTGTGACAAAGGCCACAAAGATAAAACCCCAAGACTTTTGGTGAAGGAAACACTCAAGATCCAAGGACAACCAAAGAAACTCACATCAAATTCTTCAATATTTCTGAAAAGTTCTCTGGACCTGTGTGGGTAGTGTGGGGTCAGTTCAGTATGAGATTTGGCCTAACTCCAGTTTGTACATGCTCCCAAAGCCCCAGGTTTACCTTAAAATCCACAGTTTAGTTCAGTTCAGTCACTCAATCATGTCTGACTCTTTGCAGCCCCATGGACTGCAGCACCCCAGGCCTCCCTGTCCATTACCAACTCCTGAAGTTTACTCAAACTCATGTCCATTGAGTTGGTGATGACATCCAACCATCTCATCCTCTGTTTTCCCCAGTTTCAGGCTAATTATGGAGATTTAATCCGTTGAAACTTTGGCTTCAGGAGCTAATTTCCTTTCTCATCTTCAGTTATACAGACTGTGTTGTTCTGCTTTGGTTTGGGTCCTGGCTTTGCTTATAGGCAGCCCCCCACCCCCGCCCCTGCCCAGTGTCTGTTTCCTGACCAGGCATGTGGGATCAAAGGCTGAGCCTTATTATGTCTCATTTGCTCATTTGGGTTGGGGAGACAGAGGGGTGTGGCAGTCACAGTTGAGATTGTACCCTGGAGTGCCTGTGCTGGTAGAGAAGTGTCAGATGTTGTTACAGTCTGAGGTGGGTTATATACTCTCCCAGAGGATTTGGCCCCAGGTTGTGGGTCGCTAGAAAGATTCAAGCTGCTCAGGTACCCAACCAAGTGTGGGCAGTAAACTGTGCCCACTCACAGCCTGGTGGAAGCTGCCACCTCTGGCATCAGGTCCACAATGACAGTAAATAGAGCTTATACATTTGGGAGTTTTTGGTTTACACACTGTTGAAGTCTAGCCTGAAGGATTTTGAGCATTACCTCACAAGCATATGAAATGAGTTCAGTTGTATGGTAGTTTGAACATTCTTTGGCATTGCCCCTCTTTTGGATTGGAATGAAAGGTAACATTTTCAATCCTGTGGCCATTGCTGAGTTGTAAAATTTTGTTGGCATACTGAGTGCAGCACTTTAATAGCATCATCTGTTAGGATTTCAGATAGTTCAGTTAGAATTCCATCCATTACACTAACTTTGCTCTTAATAATGCATTCATTTGACCATACAAAAATCAAGAGAAAATCAGGAAAAAAAAAACCCACATACTTCTGTTTTATTGAATAAGCCAAAGCCTTTGACTGTGTGGATCACAACAAACTGGAAAATTCTTAAAGAGATGGGAATACCAGACCACCTTACCTGCCACCTGAGAAACCCGTATGCAGGACAAGAAGCAACAATTAGAACTGGACATGGGACAACAGACTAGTTCAAAATTGGGAAAGGAGTACGTCTAAGCTATATACTGTCACCCTGCTTATTTAATTTAAAAGCAGTGTAAATCATGTGGAATACTGGGTTGGATGACACACAAGCTGGAATCAAGATTGCTAAGAGAAATATCAACAGTCTTAGATATGCAAAACATATCATCCTAATGGAGAAAACAAAGTGGAACTAAAGAACTTCTAGATGAAGGTGAAAGACGAAAGTGAAAAAGCTGGCTTAAAATTCAACATTCAAGAAACTAAGATCATGGCACCCAGTCCCATCACATCATGGCAAATAGATGTGGAAACAGTGGAACCAGTGACAGACTTTATTTCCTTGTGCTCCAAAATCACTATGAACCATGACTGCAGCCAGGAAATTGAGAGATGATTTCTCTTCAGAAGAAAAACTATGACAAACCTAGACAGTGTATTAAAAAGCAGAGATGTCACTTTGCAGACAGAAGTTCATATAGTCAGAGCTATGATTTTTCCAGTAGTCATGTACAGATGTGATAACTGGATCATAAAGAAGGCTGAGCACCTAAGAATTGATACTTTTGAACTTTGGTTCTGGAGAAGACTCTTGGGAGTCTTTGGAATGCAAAGAGATGCAACCAGACAATCCTAAAGGAAGTCAGCTCTGAATATTCATTGGAAAGACTAATGTTGAAGCTGAAGCTCCAGTATTTTGACCACATGATGTGAAGAGGTGACTCACTGGAAAAGGCCCTGATGCTGGGAAAGATTGAGAGAAGAAGGAGAAAGTGGGAACAGATGATGAGACGGTTGGGTGGGATCACCAACTCAACGGACATGGGTTTGAGCAAACTGTAAGAGATAGTGAGGGACATGAAAGCAGGGCATGCTGCAGTACATGGGATTGCAAACAGTCAGACACTGCTTAGTAACTGAACAACAAACGTAGTTTAAAGACGACAAGACACACTTGTTTTTATATAAACACTTGGTATGATAATAGTGATAATTAGAATTCGTTGGTGAGAGGATGTTCTTTATGAAAGACAAATGTGGACAATCTGCTATCCATAAGTGTGTAGAGGGGAGGAGATTTAGTCCTTTCATCAGCTCACACATTAAAACTAACATACATTATAGACAAAAAAAAGTATGGTTCTTTCAAAGAGTAATGGAAATAATCTGTGGCTTCAGAATTGGGAAAGGTTAGATAAATAAGATATGCACACAGAAACGTTACTTTCAAAGAAAAGAATAGACACATTTACATTAAAATTTAAACAGTTTGGTTTTCAATCATATTAATATGTTGAAAAATTACCTGTAAATTAAGTTCACAAAGAGCTAGTTTTCATAATGAAGAATTTTGGCATTTTGATAAGAAAATGATAAAATCCAAAAGGAAAAGGACAAAAAGCTGAAAAAAAGCTCTTTAAAAAGAGCAAATTTAAGTAGCTAATAACACAAGAAGCTTCATAATATCATTAGTAATAAGGATCAGGCTACATGAATTTACAACCAGGAAGCAATGCATCAGTTCAGTTCAACCACTCAGTCGTGTGCGACTCTGCAACCCCATGAACAGTAGCATGCCAGGCCTCCCTGTCCATCACCAACTCCAAGAGTCCATCCAAACCCATGTCCATTGAGTTGGTGATGCCATCCAATAATCTCATCCTCTGTCATCCCCTTCTTCTCCTGCCCTCAAACTTTCCCAGCATCAGGGTTTTTCCAAAGAGTCATCTCTTCACATGAGGTGGCCAAAGTATTGTAGTATCAACTTCAACATCAGTTCTTCCAAAGAACACCCAAGACTCATCTCCTTTAGGATGGACTTGTTGGATATCCATGCAGTCCAAGGGATTCTCAAGAGTCTTCTCCAACACCACAGTTCAAAAGTATCAATTCTTCTGCACTCAGCTTTCTTCATAGCCCAACTCTCACATCCATACATGACCAGTGGAAAAAACATAGCCTTGACTAGATGGACTTTTGTTGGCAAAGTAATGTCTCTGCTCTTTAATATCCTGTCTAGGTTGGTCATAACTTTCCTTCCAAGGAGTAAGCATGTTTTAATTTTATGGCTGCAGTCACCATCTTCAGTGATTTTTGAGCTCAGAAAAATAAAGTAAGTCACTGTTTCCCCATCTATTTGCCATGAAGTGATGGGAAGGGATGGCATGATCTTAGTTTTCTGAATGTTGAGCTTTAAGAAAATTTTTTCCATCTTCTCTTTCACTATCATCAAGGGGCTCTTTGTTCTTCACTTTCTGCCATTAGGGTGGTGTCATCTGTATATCTGATGTTATTGATACTTCTCCTGGCAATCTTGATTCCAGCTTGTGCTTCTTCCAGCCCAGCGTTTCTCACAATGTACTCTGCATATAAGATAAATAAGCAAGGTGACAATATACAGCCTTGACATACTCCTTTTCCTATTTGAAACCAGTCTGTTGTTCCATGTCCAGTTCTAACTGTTGCTTCCTGACCTGAATATAGATTTTTTAAGAAGCAGGTCAGGTGTTCTGGTATGCCTATCTCTTTTAGAATTTTTCACAGTTTATTGTGATCCACACAGTCAAAGGTTTGGCATAGTCAATAAAGCAGAAATAGATGTTTTTCTGAAAGTCTCTTGCTTTTTTGATGATCCAAGGGATGTTGGCAATTTGATCTCTGGTTCCTCTGCCTTTTCTAAAAGCAGCTTGGACATCTGGAAGTTCATGGTTCACGCATTGTTAAAGCCTATCTTGGAGAACTTTGAGCATTACTTTACTAGCATGCGAGATGAGTGCAATTGTGCAGTAGATTGATCATTCTTTGGCATTATCTTTCTTTGTGATTGGAATGAAAACTGTCCTTTTCCAGTCCTGTGGCCACTGTTGAGGTTTCCATATTTATTGGCATATTGAGTGAAGCATTTTTACAGCATCATCTCTCAGAATTTAAAATAGCTCAACTGGAATTCCATCACCTGTACTAGCTTTGTTCATAGTGATGCTTCCTAAGGCCCACTTGACTTCACATTCCAGTATGTCTGGCTCTAAGTGAGTGATCACACCATCGTGATTATCTGAGTCATGAAGACATTTTTTTTGTATAGTTCTTCTGTGTATTGCCACCCTTTCATAATATCTTCTGCTTCTGTTAGGTCCCTACCATTTCTGTCCATTATTGAGCCCATCTTTGCATAAAATGTTCCCTTGGTATCTCTAATTTTCTTGAAGAGATCTCTAGTCTTTCCCCTTCTGTTGTTTTCCTCTATTTCTTTGCATTGGTCACTGAAGAAGGCCTTTTTATCCCTCCTTGTTATTCTTTGGAACTCTGATTTCCAATGGGTATATCTCTCCTTTTGTCCTGTGCTTTTCACTTCCCTTATTTTCACAGCTATTTGTAAGGCCTCCTCAAACAGCCATTTTGCCTTTTTGCCTTTCTTTTTCTTGGGGATGGTCTTGATTCTTGTCTCCTGTACATGTCACGAACCTCCGTCCATAGTTCGTCAGGCACTCTGTCTATCAGATTTAGTCCCTTAAATCTATTTCTCACTTCCACTGTATAGTCATAAGTGATTTGATTTAGGTCATACCTGAATGATCTAGTGGTTTTCCTTACTTTTTAAAAATTTCAGTCTGAATTTGGCAGTAAGGAGTTCATGATCTGAGCCACAGTCAACTCCCTGTTTTGTTTTTGCTGACTTTATAGCGCTTCTCTATCTTTGGCTGCAAAGGATATAATCAATCTGATTTCAGTGTCAACCATCTGTTGATGTCCATGTGTCAAGTCTTCTCTTATGTTTTTGGAAGAGGGTATTTGCTATAACCAGTGCATTCCTTTGGCTGAATTCTGTTAGCCTTTGTCCTGCTTCATTCTGTACTCCAAAACCAAATTTGCCTGTTATGTCAGGTGTTTCTTGACTTCCTACTTTTGCATTCCAGTCCCCTATAATGAAAAGGACATCTTTTTAGGGTGTTAGTTCTAGAAGGTCTTGTAGGTCTTCATGGAACTGTTCAGCTTCAGCTTCTTCAGCATTACTGATCAGGGCATAGACTTGGATTACCGTGATATTGAATGGTTTACCTAGGAAATGAGCAGATATAATTCTGTCATTTTTGAGATTGTATCCAAGTACTGCCTTTGGAACTCTTTTGTTGACTATGATGGCTACTCTATTTCTTCTAAAGTGTTCCTGCCTACAGTAGAAGATATAATGGTCATCTGAGTTAAATTCACCAATTCCAGTCCATCTTAGTTCGCTGATTCTTAGAATGTTAATGTTCACTCTTGTCATCTCCTGTTTGACCGTTTCCAATTTGCCTTGGTTTATGGACCTAACATTCCAGGTTCTTATGTAATATTGCTCTTTACAACATCAGACTTTGCTTCTACCACCAGTCCCACCCACAACTTGGTGTTGTTTTTGTTTTGACCCCATCCCTTCATTCTTTCTGGAGTTATTTCTCCACTCATCTCCATTACCATATTGAGCACCTACTGACCTGAAAAGTTCATCTTTCAGTGTCCTAACTTGTAACATTTTCATACTGTTCATGAGGTTCTCAAGGCAAGAATACTGAATTGGTTTGCCATTCCCTTCTCCAGTGGACCATATTCTGTCAGACCTCTCCACTATGACCCATCTGTCTTGGGTGGCCTCACATGGCATGGCTTAGCTTCATTGAGTTAGACCAGGCTGCGGTCCATGTGATCAGATTGGCTAGTAGTCTGTGATTGTGGTTTCAGTCTGTCTGCCCTCTGCTGCCCTCTCTCAGTGCCCACTGTCTTACTTGGTTTTCTCTTACCTTTAATGTGGGGTATCTCTTCACAGCCGCTTCAGCAAAGTGCAGCCGCTGCTCCTTACCTTGGATGTGGGGTAGCTCCTCTCGGCCATCACCCCTGTCCTCGGACATGGAGTAGCTCCTCTTGGCCACACTTGTGCAACGTCGCAGCCACCCACGCTTATTTTAACAGAAATAATGACATTACTTATGGTTGGAAGTAATGTGAATCTCTTCCATTGCTAGTAGAAGATTAAATCATTAAAACAAATATGGAATATAGTGGTCTTAAGGATGTTGATATTGCTTATTAAATTGAAAGTCTTCCTAGCTTATTATCCAACAATTTTAATGCTAGTTATATAAAGCAGTATCTAATGCATAATTTTGTTGTAGTTAATGTTGTAGTCAATATTTTATAGCAGTGTAAATGAATAAGTGGTACCATTATACCCATTAACATGGATATTGTTGCAAACATGATAGTTGAACAAACGAAGCAAGTCACAGAAGAATGCATGAAAAATGACTAAATTTTTACAAAGTTCATAACCACAGAAAACCTGGCAATATATTGTTTTCAGAGATAAATATGTGGAAAGTAAAATTCAAAAGCAAGAGAGTGATTCCTAAAGATAGATATCTTATCTTGGGGGGACGAGGATATATTTCAGTGAGGATTATGCAGGTTTCTGTTGCCACAGTTTTTAATTTTACTATATTTATTAAACTGTTATCATGCCATGATGAACATGATGGTGATTATGATAGAAAGTTTAAAAATAGATTAATAGATATCTATTTTAAGCAGATATCTAAAAAAGAAATAAATAGATGATAAGAAGATAGATACCAGTTGATAGATATATACTGAGTGCTTACCATGTATGAGACAGTTTAATAAACATGCATTTTATTATTTAATCTCTAAATAATAGTATATGCTAAGTACTATTTTTATCCCTTTTATACAATAATGAAATGCAGGCACAGACATCTAATGGAGCCTGAATTCCAATGGAGACTGTTTTAAAGTCTATACTGTGGACCTGAAAAAAAAAATAGACTGCCAGATATTCCTATGACAAAGATGAATTTATTCTAGGTCATCAAAAATGATCATCATTTGGGATTTGTAAACCTTGGTAAGCCTCATACAACAAAGGAAGGAGAATATTTTTATAGAGAGGTGAAGGACTTGGAAAGGCTAAGCTAAACAAACAGTCTGTGGCTTTTTATTGACAGAGTTCTTGCCGGTAAAATGGAGGAATCTTTCTTCCTGTTGGTCTCTACTATCTGTTATCTTTGCAGGACATGAAAAATCCTCCTTCTAGTCACAACTTAAAGTTTCTGTTTATTGATTTCTTTACATTAACTACTTTTTGATCGAGATCTTTCTTTAAAAGTATCACTAATAAATAATTAAGTTTGTTTGTTTGTTTCTCCAGTATTTTTGCCCTTCAGTGTCAGAAAGGACCTTTCTTGGGTGTCTTGTCTCATGTCAGAGGGAAAATGCACAAATTGGAGACCTGTTAAACCACAGTCAAGTAACAAGGAGGGATAAGTAGAAAAATCCTTTTTCACTTTTGGTCTAAAGTCCATGTGTTAACAAGATCACAGATGTTGGAGATCATCTGAAGCATTATGTCACCATTAGTGGTATGGCAACAAACTTCCAACAGGCCTGGTCTGGATATCTGAGAAAGTTTTTTCATCAGATGCTATTGGCTTTAATTCCAGAAAATCTTTACTCTCAGTTTACCAGATGATGTGCAAGTAGAGTCAGGTTTTGATACCTTTTATAGATGTGTCATGTGATCTAAGAGTCTATTTTTGGGAATTTAGTAGCACAAAGTTTGGTTAACAGTGCTTGATAAGGCTTCTCCAGCAAGATTGAAGAGAATTCTTTTGGCGATATCTTTTTTCATGGGCAAAATCTCCATGTTGCAAGGTATGAGGCTTAAGAACTTTTGTCTCTTAAGAGTACCTTATGTAAAGATCACTCTACAAAAAAGCACGGTTATTTTTACTTTAGTATTTTTTAAGTAATTTATTTATTTGACTGCACTGGGTCTTTGTGGCTGTGTGCAGGTTTTCTCTGGTTGCAGTAACTGGGGCTACTCTTTGTTGCAGTGCACAATCTTCTCATTGTGGTGTCTTCTCTTGTTGCAGAGAATGGGCTGTAGGGTGTGCAGGATTCAGTAGTTGCAGCTCATGGTGTCAGTAGTTAGAGTGCATGAGCTTAGCTGCCCATGGCATTGGGGAATCTTCCCAGACCAGGGATAGAACCTATGTCCCCCACAATGGCAGGTAGATTCCCAACCACTGGACCACCAGAGAAGTCCAAAGCATGGCTATTTTTAATATAAAAGATTAGGCCTTTTCTATATTGAAGTACCTCTCCATCTATCAGTTGTGGTAAAAAAAAAAATGCAGGAATCAAGTGCATTGGGTACTCTGTGCCTATCTCAAAGAGTGAGAATTTATGAGTTCCAAAAGAGGTGGATGTGAGATGTAGAAGGACCAATGGCAATGCTTCTGGGTAAAAAATTTGTCAGTTGAGTCTCAATAATGCTGATAGTGCATTGAACCAGAGGATGAAGGGTGGTAACTATAGTGAAATATTGTATAACCAGCCAAACAGTTTTGACTTATTGGTCAAAAAGTGACATCTTCAATAATTATGAAATCCCAGGGCAGCTCTGCAGGTATGGATAATATTTTTGCAAAAGAACTTTAACCACAGAATAGGCAAGGAAGGATTCAGCCCATTGTGAAAATATATAGACCATGGCAATAACATATTTATACTCATCTATTAGATGGGGTAAATTGTATGAAATCTATTTGTCAGACCTCAAATGGTTTATTAGGCAATTTAAAATGTCAAGGACCAGTAAAAACAGGCTTCCATGGGTTGTATTTTGGACAAGTGGGAAAAGTGAGTTAGGTAATTCGTGTAGCCTTGTTACTGTTTCCCCACTAATGATAATTTATTAAGGTTATCATTATGTCAATAGACAGACAAATGTACATTGATATGGAATGGGAATTTTTTTAGTAGGTAGGACTAGACTTTTAGTTGGTCTAAAGGAAAGCTTTATCTTTTATCAAATCAGGATTTTTTTTAAATTTTATATATATATATATTTTTTTTTTCTGAGACCAATTATTGGGCTTCCATTTTTCCTACATTATTATTTGGGAAAATATACTTTTGGGGTATGAAAATGGGTTAGCTGGTGTTGGTCTTTTAAAGGTGGCACTCCTTGCAGAATCATCATGAAGGTGATTTTTCTTAGCTTCTAAGGGAATTAAGATTAGAAGGTCTGGAAATTTTAATAATAGCTAAAAAGGCAGGCAAAATATTGCATTCAATAATTCCTAAATCTTTGATGTTTTCAGTGACTCAGTGGTGTCCCACACTTTTTGAACCCCATGGATTGCAGGACGTCAGGCCTTTTAAAGTTTGTCACTGTTTCCATTGTTTAACCATCTATTTTCCATGAAATGATGGGACCAGATGCCATTATCTTAGTTTTATGAATGTTGAATTTTAAGCCAGCTTTTTCACTTTCCTCTTTCACCTTCATCAAGAAGCTTCTTAGTTACTCTTAGTTTTCTGTCTTAGTGTGGTGTCATTTGCATATCTGAGGTTATTGATATTTCTCCTGGCAATCTTGATTCTAGCTTCTGCTTCATACAGCCCAGCATTTCTCATGATGTACTCTGCATAAACATTAAGCAAGCATGGTGACAATATACAGCCTTAACATATGCCTTTCTTGATTTGGAACCAGCAGGTTGTTCCATGTCCAGCTCTAACTGTTGCATCTTGACCTGGATACAGGGTTCTCAGAAGCCAGGTAAGGTGGTCTGGTATCCCTATCTCTTTAAGAATTTTCCATAGTTTGTTGTGATCCATACAGTCAAGGGCTTTACTGTAGTCAATGAAGCAGAAATAGATGTTTTTCTTGAACTCTTGTATTTCCCATGATCCAACATGTGTTGGCAACTTGATCTCTGGTTCCTCTGACTTTTCTAAATCCAGCTTGTACATTTAGACATTCTTGGTTCAGGTACAATTGAAGTCCAGCTTGTAGAATTTTGAGCATTACTTTGCTAGCATGTGAAATGAGTACAATTGTGTGGTAGTTTGAACATTCTTTGGCATTGACTTTCTTTGGGATTGGGATGAAAACTAACCTTTCCGTCATGTGGTCACTGCTGAGTTTTTCAAATTTGCTGGCATATTGAGTGCAGCACTTTCACATAATCATTCCTTAGGATTTGAAATAGCTCAACTGGAATTCCATCACATCTACTAGCTTTGTTGGTAGTGATGTTTTCTAAGGCCCACTTGACTTCACCTTCCAGGATGTCTGGCTCTAGGTGAATGAACACACCATCGTGGTTATCAGGGTCATTATGATCTTTCTTGTATAGTTCTTCTGTGTATTCTTGCCACCTCTTCTTCTTCAACTCCTGTTAAATATATACCATTTCTGTCCTTTGTTATGCCCATCTTTGCATGAAATGTTTCCTTGTTATCGCTAATTTTCTTGAAGAGATCTCGAGTCTTTCCCATTCTATTGTTTTCTTCTATTTCTTTGCATTGATCACTGAGGAAAGCTTTCTTATCTCTCCGTGCTATTATTTGGAACTCTGAATTCAAATGGGTATATCTTTTCTTTTCTCTTTGGCTTTTCACTTCTCTTCTTTTCTCAGCTCTTTGTAAAGCCTCCTCTGACAACCATTTTGCCTTTTTGCATTTCTTTTTCTTAGAGATGATCTTGTTCACCGCCTCCACTAAAATGGCATGAACTTCCATCCATAGTTCTTCATGCACACTTTCTGTCAAATGCAATCTCTTAGATCTATTTATCACTTCTACTGAATTTAAAGAGATTTGATTTAGTTCATAGCTGAGTGGTCAAGTGGTTTTTTCCCTACTTTCTTCAATTTAAGTCCAAATTTTGCAATAAGGAGTTCTTATTGCACAGAGCCATGTTCTGTGCCACAGATGGCTCCAGGGACTCTGCAGGGCACAACTCAGATTGTTTTTAATTTCTCATCCATATAAAATAAACTTTGGCAAATGTTTTAAGAATTGACAAGGCTTTGACTGCTCCAGGCCCTTCACTTGAGACCTTGTTGAGGACCTTTGCTTGCCAAGAACATATATGCTTCAAATAGAGATTCCTGTGGCTCTCAGAGTTAGGCTTAGCGATTGAGGTTCCTTCTGTCTTTTGATGCCACCATCTCAAATGTGGTTTTCAAGACTGTTTCAGGAGGTGAAGAGAAGGCCAGAGCATCTCATGGAATGTTTGTAAGGTCAATTTTATTAGCAAATGCGGAGTAGAAGAACATGTACTTATCTTCTCCTGTGAAAACTCCAAAACTGCAACTCACTAATGAACAACCATCAATAGGAGAATGTTGGATCCCACCAAAAAGATACCACATGTCCATGGGCAAAGGAGAAGCCCCAACAAGTCAACAGGATGGGTGAAATCATGTTTAGAATCAAACCTCATACCCACCAGAGATGAAACCTCAAAATAGATCCCCAATCAAACTTACAAATCTTCAAAAGCAAAGAGGGCATGAGCCCAAATTCTAGAGAAAGATGTATCTTCAAACCACCATATGGTTTGTGAGAAAGCAATGAGTGATGATGAGTCCATTGTGGGAACTAAGTCTGTTTTCTCACCAGTCCTGGAGCCATCTCGGTTCTTCTCTGGTCCTCTTATGGACCACCAAAACATTGACCTCAAGTAGGCTGACACATGTCTCTCCAGCAAAGTTTGGTTTATTCAGGATCAGCAGAAAATTTCAATTTGAGGTCTGGAGCCATGGCAAGCCATGTACAAGTTCTCACATGGCAAGGGTAGTAGAGCACATTTATAAAGAGGAAAGGACAATTGAGAGCAGGTAATAGTAACCGGTCTTCCTTAGCGGCTCAGATGGTAAAGAATCTGCCTGCAAGGCAGGACACCTCGGTTTTAATTGTTGGGTAGAATGGAGAAGGAAATGGCTACCCACTCCAGTATTCTTGCCTGCAGAATTCCATGGACAGTGGAGCCTGGAGGACTACAGTCCATGGAGTCACAAAGAGTCTGACATGAATGAGCCACTAATACTTCACACTTCAATAATAAGCAAAGAATTAA
This sequence comes from Antilocapra americana, assembly GCA_007570785.1. Classification (NCBI taxonomy): domain Eukaryota; kingdom Metazoa; phylum Chordata; class Mammalia; order Artiodactyla; family Antilocapridae; genus Antilocapra; species Antilocapra americana. The sequence goes on from ML660233.1 coordinate 97,784, forward strand.
TGGCTTTTTATTGGCTATGAGTGCATGCTAATTTACCTCAGTCATGTTGGACTTTTCACAACCCTATGGACTCTAGCCAGCCAGGTCCCTCTATCCATGGGATTCTCCAGGCAAGAATCCTGGAGTGGGTTCCCATGCCCTCATCCAGGAGGTCTCCTTGACCCAGGGATCCAACCCACATTTCATTTCTTTTCTTGCACTTGCAGGTGGGTTCTTTACCACTAGCACCACCTGGGAAGCCCTTTATTGGCTGAATAAGTAAAGCGTTGGTTGTCTGACTCTTTGCAACCTCATGGACTGTAGCTTGCCAGGTTCTTCTGTTCATGGAATTCTCCAGGCAAGACTACTGGAGTGGGTTTCCATTCCCTTCTCCAGGACATCTTCCCTTCTCCAGGAGATCTTCTCAACCCAGGGTTCAAACCTGGGTCACCTGCATTTCAGGCAGGATTTTTACCATCTGATTTATGAGGAACGCTCTTATTATTTATTTATTGGCTGAGGTTTTGCCAAGAAAGAAGATAATTTTACTCTACCAGAGAGTAAAAGAGAACTTTACCAGGAAAGCCAATATTACTTTATAGCTGAGTTCTTGCCAAAAAATAAGAGAATTGTTTTTCTTCTTGTTAGACTCTTATTATGGAGCATGAGAGAGTCCTCTTCTGGTCTCCCAACTCTATTTAATTGAAGTTTTTGTTTATTAATTTTACCAAGGTTTCATCTAAATATTTTCATGACCATAACGATTTCCAACCAGGTTTAAGTGGTAGTTATATCTAGGAAACCATGTGCCTAGCTTGTTCCTTGGGCAAGGTAGCTGAAATGGCTTTCTTATACCCTATGCTTATAGAAACTGGTGTGTAGATCGAACAGCACTGAAACTTATTTCTCTTTTCTTAACATAATTAAAATTTAATTTTGACATTTCAGTCTTTAATTATATAATGAGAATTTTGCAAATGATTTCAAATATAGATTTGTGTATAGTGTGATTATCTTCAGCAGCTGCCCTAGATTAGTTGCCACAGGTTTCACTTCTTTGTGGAAACAGGTCTTCCATATGATTTAAAGTAATATAGATTGTTTTGAAAAATAAATATAAGGAAAGATAATTTTGGAACAACTAAACATTTGTATCTGAGAATTTGGGAAGTTAAAATGATGGAATAAAACCATACCTTTATCAATTTTTAAAGCAGAAAAATTTATTTTTAAATTTTCTGTTCATAATATATTGCTACTATTTCTCAAAACAATACTAATTAATGAGCTAAATTTGACCTTGGAGTACAGAATGAAGCAGGGCAAAGACTAACAGAGTTTTGCCAAGAGAACGCACTGGTCATAGTAAACACCCTCTTCCAACAACACAAGAAAAGACTCTATATATAGACATCACCAGATGGTAAATACTGAAATCAGATTGATTATATTCTTTGCAGCCAAAAATGGAGAAGCTCTATATAGTCATCAAAATACAAGACTTGGGGCTGACTGAGGTTCAAATCAATAAATCCTTATTGCCAAAATCAGACTTAAATTGAAGAAAATAAGGAAAACCAATTGCCCATTTAGGTATGACTTAAATCATTCATGACTATACAGTGGAAGTGGCAAATAGAGCCAATGGATTAGATGTGATAGAGTGCCTGATGAACTATGAATGGAGGTTCCTGACACTGTACAAGAGGAAGGTATCAAGACCATTCCCAAGAAAAAGAAATGCAAAAAGGCAAAATGGTTGTCTGAGGAGGCCTTAAAAAGAGCTGTGAAAAGAAAAGGAAAAAAAAGTAGCAATGGAGAAAAGATAAGATATATCCATTTGAATACAAAGTTTCAAAGAATAGCAAGGAGAGATAAAGACTTCCTCAGTGATAAATGCCAAGAAATAGAAGAAAACAATAGAATGGGAAAGGCTATAGATATCTTCAAGAAAATAAGAGATATCCAGGAAAATTTTTATCCAAAGATGGGGTCAATAAAGGACAGAAATGAAATAAACCTAACAGAAGCAGAAGATATTAAGGAGAGGTGGTTAGAACACACAGAAGAACTTACATAAAACATTATCATGACCCAGATAATCACGATGGTGTGATCACTGACCTAAAGCCAGACATCCTGGAAGGTGAAGTCAAGTGGGCCTTAGGAGCATCACTACAAACAAAGCTAATGGAAATGATGCAATTCCAGTTGAATGATTTCAAATGTTAAAAGATGATGCTGTGAAAGTGCTGCACTCAATATGCCAGAAAATTTTATAAACTCAGCAGTGGCCACAGGACTGGAAAGTGTCAGTTTTCATTCCAATCCTAAAGAAAGGCAAATCACACTCATCTCACACACTAGCAAAGTAATCCTCCAAATTCTCCAAGTCAGGCTTCAACAGTACGTGAAAAGTGAACTTGCAAATGTTCAAGCTGGATCTAGAAAAGACAGAGGAACAAGAGATCAAATTGTCAACATCTCTTGGATCATTGAAAAAGCAAGAGAGTTCCAGAAAAACATCTATTTCTGCTTTATTGAATATGTCAAAGCCTTTGACTGTGTAGATCACAACAGACTGGAAAATTCTTCAAAAGATGGGAATAGCAGACCACCTGATATGCCTCCTGAGAAATCTGTATGCAGGTCAAGAAGCAACAGTTATAACTGGACATGTAACAATAGACTGGTTCTAAATCAGCAAAGGATAACGTCAAAGCTGTATATTGTCATCCTGCTTACTTAACTTATATTCAGTGTATATCATGAGAAATGCTGGACTGGATGAAGCACAAGTTGGAGTCAAGATTGCCGGGAGACATATCAATAACCTCAGATATGCAGATGACACCACCCTTATGGTAGAAAGTGAAGAGGAACTAAAGAGCCTCTTGATGAAAGTCAAAGAGGAGAGTGGAAAAGTTGGCTTAAACTCAATCTTCAGGAAAGTAAGGTTTTGGCATCTGGTCCCACCACTTCACAGCAAATAGGTGGGGAAACAGTGGAAAAAGTGATAGACTTTATTTTGGGGGGGCACCGAAATCACTGCAGATGGTGACTGCAGCCATGAAATTAAAAAAAAAAAAAGAAGTTTGCTCCTTGGAAGAAAAGCTATGACCAACCAGGATGGTTTATTAAAAGCAGATACATTACTTTGCTGACAAAATTCAGCCTAGTCAAAGCTATGATTTTCCCAGTAGTCATGTATGGATGTGAGAATTGGACTGTGAAGAAAGCTGCGCACCGAAGAATTGATGCTTTTGAACTGTAAAGTTGGAGAAGACTCTTGAAAGTCCCTTGGATAGCAAGGAGATCCAACCAGTCTATCCTAAAGGAAACCAGTCCTGAATATTCATTGAATGGACTGATGCTGAAGGTGAAACTCCAATTGTTTGGCCACCTGATGCGAAGAATTGACTCATTTGAACAGACCCTGATGCTGGGAAAGATTGAGGGCTGGAGGAGAAGGGAACAACAGAAGATGAGATGGTTGGATGGCATCATCGACTCAATGAACATGAGTTTGAATAAACTCTTGGAGTTGGTGATGACAGGTAGGCCTGGTGTGCTGCAGTCCATGGGGTGGCAAAGAGTCAGACATCACTGAGCTACCTAATTGAATTGAGTGAGCTAAAATAAACTTGAAAAACCATAATGAAGAAAAAAAATTAAGACAAACTAGAAGTGTTTAAAGATATAACAGCATTTTATTTAAATTTTTGTGTAAGTTTGTGTTTGCAATCATTATTGTTTTATGTTTGAAACAAGTCCAAATATATTTTCATAATACCAGTAAGATATGAGTTGAGACATTTCTGAAGATTAACATGACTGCCTCGAAATATACATTTTCAAGTGTGAACTACTCATTCAAAAGAAGGATAGCTGAGATCATTGTTGGCGTTGAATATTACTTAATTATTTTAAAGTAAGTTTGAACACCCTGGATGAAATTCAAATTCACATAAAATTTACATTCAAATGTCAACTGAATGAACTATTAAGTAAAAATTATTTAAATATTCTAAGAAGAGAATGAAGACAAAAGGGAATGGCCTTGTGACATAAATAACATAAAAAGGAAGTTAAAATTATTCCCTCCACTTGCATATCAGTATTAGAATATTTGTATTTTTAATCACCTCTGGATAACACTGAGTTTCTTTGTTATTTTCAGTTAATGAATTTCTATGTTTGTTACTTCTATGTATGTTTTATATGTTTTTTTTTTATAATTTCTTACTAACTGTTACTCAAATGTTTTATCTCTTATGCCCAAGGAGGATTGGGAAAGGGACATCAATGAACAGAAATAAGGAGGAGATAAGATCGCTACACTTCGGATCTCTCATTCTCTATTTAGTAAAAATAAATGTGCTTGAGGGCAATAATGCCTAATTCATCTTCATAACTTGTCACTTTCCTTCCAACACCTATCACAAGACTTAGCAAGTAGATAATGCTCAGCAAATATTTGTCCAATTTCAGTTAAAGAGTAAAATCTATTTTATCAGTCAGAATGAAATCATCCTAATGTATATTCTATTTCTAAGGAATATGCTGTGTACCCTAGTGCAAATTTAATACTTTGTTCAAAGATTAATATTTTTCTCTTGGAGCTGAAAGTTTCCAGCTTACTTCTTCCTATAAGCATTGGCTTTGAAGTCAGAAAGGCACAAAATCAAGCTCAGCTTTATCATGTTTTTTCAGGTATATAGATTCTGACAAGAGTTCATCATTTTCTTTGAGTATCAGCTTCACCTGAAAAATGAAATAATAAAAGTAACTGTCTGATAGAATCTTTGGGGATTAACATGAAACAAAATGCATGTAAATTAAAAATATATATTCAATAATTATGCTCAATAAACAGTAACCATTTTTATAATTATCATACTTTTTTAGATCTTCTCACTGAAACTAAGCAGTATTAATATACAGAGACATCTAATATTTTCTACCATAATCAATTTGAAGCAATCATTTTTAAGAAATTTAAATAAACTTTCAACCAAAAAAGAGATTATCCTAATGAAATGTTAGGGAAAGAAGGTGATATTTCATTATCCAGAAGCATTTAGACTCAACAAATATAATACAATAGCAGTTTTAAAAAGTAATACTTTGGTTATAAGAAAATAAAATTATGTTAACAAGTACTAAATGCTTGGGTGTAATCCTAGCCTTAGAAAAGACCCTGATGCTGGGAAAGATTGAAGGCGGGAGAAGGGGATGGAGGAGGAAAAGATGATTGGATAGCCTCATGACTCAATGGACATGGGTTTGAACAAGCTCTGGGTGATGGTGAAGGGCAGGGAAGCCTGACATGCTGCAGTTAATGAGGTTGCAAAGAGATGTAACTGAGTGACTGAACAACAACAATCCCTGCCTTACCTCTTGTTTTGAAATTCTGCTAAGGATGTATATTCATAAATTGTTTTACTTATTTTTTCTTTATTTCTTTATTAATTTTTACTTTAAAATATTGTATTGGTTTTGCCATACACTGACATGAATCCTCCATGGAGGTACATGTATTTCCCATCCAGAACCCCCCTCTCACCTCCCTCCCCATCCCATCCCTCTGGGTCATCCCAGTGCACCAAACCTGAGCACTCTGTATCATGCATCCAAACTGGACTGGCGATTCATTTCACATATGACACCTTACATGTTTCAATGACATTCTCCCATACCATCCTGCCTTCAATCTCTTTCAAAGAGTCCAAAAGACTGTTCTATACATCTGTGTCTCATTTGCTGTCTTGCTTATAGGATCATCAGTACCATCTTTCTAAATTTCACATATATGTGTTAGTATACTGTATTATTTTATTTTATTTTATTTTGTTTGGCTTACTCCACTCTCTATAATCAGCTCCAGTTTCATCCACCTTATTGGAACTGATTCAAATGTATTATTTTTAATGGCTTAGTAATATTCCATTGCGTATATGTACCACTTTTTTTTTATTCATTCATCTGCTGATGGACATCTAGGTTGTTTCCATACCCTGGCTATTATAAACAGTGCCACGATGAACATTGGGGTACACGTGTCTCTTTCAATTCTGGTTTTCTCTATGTGTATGCCCAGCAGTGGGATTGCTGGGTCATATGGCAGTTCTATTTTCAATTTTTAAAGAAATCTTCACAGTGTTCTCCATAGAAGCTGTACTAGTTTGCATTCCCACCAACGGTGTAACAGGGGTTCCCTTTTCTCCACACTCTCTCCAGCATTTACTGCTGGTAGACTTTTGGATAGCAGCCATTCTGACTGGCATGAAACGGAACCTCCTTGTGGTTTTGATTTGCATTTATCTGATAATAAGTGATATTGATCAACTTTTCATGTGTTTGTTAGCCATCTGTATGTCTTCTTTGGAGAGATGTCTGTTTAGTTCTTTGGTCCATTTTTTGATTGGGTTATTAATTTTTCTGCAATTGAGCTGCAGGAGTTGCTTGTATATTTTTGAGATTAATTCTTTGTACGTTGCATCGTTATTTTCTCCCACTCTGAAGGCTGCCTTTTCTTTCTTTCTTTTTTTTTTCTTTACTTTATTGTGTTGGTTTTGCCATACAGTAAGATGAAACCGCCATGCGTCTACACATGCTTCCCCTCCAGAACCCCCCTCCCTCCCCCCTCCCTAATCCATTCCCCTGGGACATCCCGGTGCACCAGCCCCGAGCATCAACCCTGGGCTGGCTATTGATTTCACATATGGTAATTAACATGTTTCAATGTCTTTCTTCCATATCATCCCACCCTTGCCCTCTTCCACAAAATCCACGTGTCCGTTCTATACATCGGTGTTCCTTTTGCTGTCTCGCATGCAGGGTTCTCATTACCATCTTCCTAAATTCCATATATATGTGTTAGTATACTGTATTTTTGTTTTTCCTTCTGGCTTACTTCACTCTGGATAATAGGCTCCAGTTCCGTCCACCTGAGTAGAACTGATTCAAATGAATTCTTTTTAATGCTGAATAATATTCCATTGTGTATATGTACCACAGCTTTCTTATCCATTAGTCAGTTGATGGGCATCTAGGTTGCTTCCATGTCCTGGCTATTGTAAACAATGTGGCGATGAACATTGGGGTACACGTGGCTCTTTCAATTCTGGTTTCCTCGGTGTGTATGCCCAGCAGTGGGATTGCTGGGTCATATGGTAGGTCTATTTGCAGTTTTTTAAGAAATCTCCACACTGTTTTCCATAGTGGCTGTACTAGCTTGCATTCCCACCAACGGTGTAAGAGAGTTCCGTTTTCTCCACATCCTCTCCAGCATTTATTGCTTGCAGATTTTAGGATGGCAGCCATTCTGACTGGTGTAAAGTGGTACCACATTGTGGTTTTGATTTGCATTTCTCTGATAATGAGTGATGTTGATCATCTTTTCATGTGTTTGTTAGCCATTTTTATGTCTTCTTGGGAGAAACGTCTGTTAAGTTCTTTGGTCCAATTTTGATTGGGTCTTTTATTTCTCTAGAATGAAGCTGCAGGAGTTGCTTGTATATTTTTGAGATTAATTGTTTGTCCGTTGCTTCATTGGCTATTATTTTCTCCCATTCTGAGGGCTGTCTTTTCACCTTGCTTACAGTTTCCTTTGTTGTTCAGAAGGTTTTAATTTTAATTAGGTCCCATTTGTTTATTTGTGCTTTTATTTCCGATAATCGGGGAGGTGGGTCATAGAGGATCCCGCTTTGGTTTATGTCAGAGAGGGTTTTGCGTATGTTATCCTCTAGGAGTTTTATAGTTTCTGGTCTTATGCTTAGATCTCTGATCCATTTTGAGTTTATTTTTGTGTATGGTGTTAGAAAGTGTTCTAGTTTCATTCTTTTACAAGTGGCTGTCCAGTTTTCCCAGCACCACTTGTTAAAGAGATTGTCATTTGTTCATTGTATATTCATGCCTCCTTTGTCAAAAATAAGGTGTCGATAGATGTGTGGATTTATCTCTGGGCTTTCTATTTTGTTCCATTGATCTATATTTCTGTCTTTGTGCCAGTACCATACTGTCTTAATGACTGTGGATTTTTAGTATAGCCTAAAGTCAGGTAGGTTGATTCCTCCAGTTCCATTCTTCTCTATCAAAATTGCTTTGGCTATACGAGGTTTTTTGTATTTCCATACAAATTGTGAAATTATTTGTTCTAATTCTCTGAAAAAGACCTCTGGTAGCTTGATAGGAATTGCATTGAATCTATAGATTGCTTTGGGTAGTATACTCATTTTCACTATATTGATTCTTCCAATCCATGAACACGGTATATTTCTCCATCTATTTGTGTCCTCTTTGATTTCTTTCATCAGTGTTTTATAGTTTTCTATATACAAGTCTTTTGTTTCTTTAGGTAGAAATACTCCTAAGTATTTTATTCTTTTTGTTTTGATGGTGAATGGAATTGTTTCCTTAATTTCTCTTTCTGTTTTCTCATTGTTAGTGTATAGGAATGCCAGGGATTTCTGTGTGTTGATTTTGTATCCTGAAACTTTATTATATTCACTGATTAGCTCTAGTAATTTTCTGGTAGATTCTTTAGGGTTTTAAATGTAGAGGATCATGTCATCTGCAAACAGAGAGAGTTTGAATTCTTCTTTTTCAATCTGGATCCCTTTTATTTCTTTATCTGCTCTGATGGCTGTGGCCAAGGCTTGCAAATCTATGTTGAATAGTAGTGGTGAGAGTGGGCAACCTTGTCTTGTTCCTGACTTCAGGGGAAATGCTTTCAGTTTTTCACCATTGAGGATAATGTTTGCTGTGGGTTTGTCATATATAGCTTTTATTATGTTGAGGTATGTTCCTTCTATTTCTGGTTTTTGGAAGGTTTCTATCATAAACGGATGCTGAATTCTGTCAAAGGCTTTCTCTGTATCTATTGAGATAATCATGTGATATTTATTTTTCAATTTGTTAATGTGGTGTATTCCATGGATTGATTTGCAAATATTGAAAAATCCTTGCATGCCTGAGATAAAGCATGATGTATGATGTATGATTTTTTAAATGTGTTGTTGGATTCTATTTGCTAGAATTTTGTTAAGGATTTTTG
>SRVM01002190.1:0-14122 GCA_007570785.1 Antilocapra americana
GCTGTGTTACTCATGGAACATTGGAAAAAGGAAAAAATAACTCCTGAACACCTCCAGATTCGCATTAGCTGCGAGGCCCCAAAAAGCATCAAGCCAAGCATCAGTTTAAGGCAATCCAATTCTGGATGTGTCCCCCACATTTTGGTTGAAGAAAATACAACAAACTTCTTCTTCTTGAAATGTACTTGGAAGTCTACGATTGAGGAATCCCTATAAGGGATTCCCTATAAAGGGAAGAAAATCTTACAATTAAAACAATAGCTCAACTAGACATAAAGGTAAGCCATCTTAATTTGAAATCCAAAGAGACAACTGTCCCACCATACATCATATCAAATAAAACCCATAGGCTTGGTGTGTCTAAAGAAATCATTGAAAACAAGATAAGAAATGGAGACCATCAAAACTAACAGGTCAAATTAGAAAAATATTCAAAGAATGTATAGAAATAAAAATACAAAAAAAAAAGATGGGATCTTAAAGGATGGGTTTAGTGACATAAAACACAGCTCAGGACATCCCTGGTGGTCCAGCGGTTAAGACTCCACATTCCCAATGCAGGGACACAGGTTCAATCCCTGGTCAGGGAACTATGATCCTACATGCCACATGGTAAAGCCTAAAAAAAGAAAAAAGAAAAACCCACAGCTCAAGAGAGAGCTCGGGAACTAAACAGTGATTTGGATAGTTCTGATTCTAGTAATAGTTAAGTAGTGTATATCAGAATAACCTTGTGAACTCAGGGGGAAAAAAAAATTAAAGTAACACAATTTGATGCTTCTAGAGAGTTCCAAAAAGTAGGGATCAGCTGAACCCTTGAAAGGAGAGCGCCTCACTAAGTTAGATCCATCTTTCCCCTGATGATACTCCCCAGTTCATAGGTGCAGCTGGGTTAGAAAGAAAGCAGAAAGCCCCAGGCTTTCCGCCTGTAGGTGCCAGAGCAGCTAGGAGAGAAAGCTCAGAAATGAAGGAGCCGCAGTGGGAGGGGGCCAGTCTGCCTAGAAAATTCCACAAATGCTAACTGACGAGTGAAGTATGGACGCATGTGGAAGCCACCAAGTATTCTGTAGAAAGCAAGAGCTGGCAGAGTAAAGTGCAAAGCAATAGGGAAGTTTTATGCACACTCAGGAGAGCAGCCCATCGACACAGACCTTGAATCAGCAGCCTCTTGGGATTAGCAGACAAGAAACCAAGCACAGCTATTATAAATATGGACAAGGGCTTAAAGGGGAAAAAATGGCCCCAAGGAGTGAAGAGATGGGTAAGCCTAGCAGAGACAGGTGCAGTATAAAATTTACAACAAGTGGAAAAAAATAAAAAACTGAAAAATAACTGAAATTTTTTCAGAAATCACTGAATGTTCTTAATATCAGGTTGAAGATGGCTGGAGAAACAGCCCATAGACTTGAGCATGGATCAACAGTAACTGTCCAATCCCAAGAACAGAGAGGAAAACACATGATTTAAAAAAGAGAACAGAGCCCTGTTGAACTCTGAGCCAATACCAAGTGGTAAAATGCATGTATAATTGGTGCTCCAGAAGGAGAGGAGAGATGGATGAGGTAAGTTCGCCTAAAAGTCCTTGTCTGTTGAGATGAGAACAAAGAAATTGATTCAATTCTGACTTATCACATTCAGGGGGCTTATGTCTCTGATAATGACCAAAGGGCAGAAAGAGAGTATTTCACTTTCCTAATAGTGAGGAAAGAAAATGAATCGGTTTATTTAATTCAGAAGAGGGCAAGGCGAGAGAAGAAACACTTGGCCAAATATTACAAGTAAGTAGCAGAAGAGAAGAGAGCAGAATTCCAACACACACGTAATTACGCTGCTGTTGTTGTTGCTAAGTCGTGTCTGACTCTCCCGTGACCCCATGGGCTGTAGCCTGCCAGGCTCCTCTGTCCATGGGATTTTCCAGGCAAGGATACTGGAATGGGTTGCCATTTCTTTCTTGGGGGCTCTTACCATCCCCAGGGATCTAACCCATGTCTCCCGCATTGGCAGGCGGATTCTTTGCCACTGGACCACCAGGGAATCCAAAATCATGGTTAAACCCAAAATTAAGAGAGAAAGACTTAAGAGTAAATATAAAACTAAAATCTTGAGTTATTCTATGTAGAAAAGGCATATCTAAAATACAAGTACACAGAAAGATTGAAGGTGTAGAATAAGATTATATTTATTCTAATATTATTTATTTATTTATTATATTTATTATATATATTTATTATTATAATAATTTATCATTATAAATTATATGATACAACAATCAAAAAATCGGTAGCAGTATGTTAATAGCTGACAACATAAGTATTATGTTAAATGGAATTCACCTGTTTACACCTAAGAATAAAAAACATGGTCATCAAAAAAGAAATGGAGTAAATTATGAAAGAACAAATTTCAGCTAAAAAAAGAGATTGAGCCATAAGATATCCTATTATAAAATCTCCAGTATAGCATATTTTAAGAAAAAGCAACTTACACAATAAAAAATTATAATACTTTTTCTGCTGCTGCTAAGTCGCTTCAGGTCATATCCAACTCTGTGTGATCCCATAGACGGCAGCCCACCAGGCTCCTCTGTTCATGAGATTTTCCAGGCAAGAGTACTGGAGTGAGATGCCAGTCTATCACATTAATAAACTTCTTTTCAAAGGATCACATGTAACAACTAAATTCTTCAAGTTTCCCTGGTATGGAATTATCTGCCTCCTGAATGACTGCCTGATGCTGGGAAGGATTGGGGGCAGGAGGAGAAGGGGACGACAGAGGATGAGATGGCTGGATGGCATCACCGACTCGATGGACATGAGTTTGAGTGGACTCTGGGAGTTGGTGATGGACAGGGAGGCCTGGCGTGTTGCAATTCATGGGGTCGAAAAAAGTTGGACACGACTGAGTGACTAAACTGAACTAAACTTAATTAAAAAGTAAGAATTGAGTGCATCATACTATTGCTCTGGATGCCTTGAGGGCCAAAACTTCAGAGCAAAATCTAATGACGTTTTACACATAAAAACTGAAAAGAAGTATACTGATTACAACTAGACATTGTAGAACATTTATTACAACTACCTCTAAATACATGAAATCTTAACACATAGAGCAGGAATCGCAGACTACACACCACAGACTAATTGACTGACACCCACTACTTTCTTTTGTATGACCCCATGAGCTAAGTCTATCCAGTCTAACTACTCAATCCTAAACGAAATCAACTCTGAATATTCATTGGAAGGACTGATGCTGAAGCTGAAGCTCCAATCCTGTGGCCACCTGATGCAAAGAGCCGACTCACTGGAAAAGACCCTGATGTTGGGAAACATAGAAGGCAAAAGGAGAAGGGGGTGGCAGAGGATGAGAGGGTTAGACAGCATCACCGACTCAATGGACATGAACTTGAGCAAACTATGGGAGACAGTGGAGGACAGGGAAACCTGGCATTCAGGGAAGTCCATGGGTTCGCAAAGAGTTGAACACGACTTAGGGACTGAATGACAACAAATGAGCTAAGAATGTTGTTTACCTCTATGAGCTGCTGGGAGAAAACCAGAAGAATAATATTTTGTCTGTGGTGAAAATTAACATTTTTGTGAGAGTTTGACATAATTCAAATTTTAGTGCCCATAAATAAAGGCTGTTTGGAGAGAATCTTCTTTTGAGTTGAGGTCTTACAACAGCAAACTTGCAGCCACAAAGCTGAAATATTTCCAGAAGTTTCTTGACACTCAGAGGATATAGAGGGTAAGAACTGTGTAGGGGAGAGAGCTGAGTTTTATTCCATAAGGAACTTTCTATCAAAGTCTTAAACCACTCCAACTGATGAGACCTGTGAAGCATCTTTAGAGGCGATTTAACTATTACAAAAATATCTATGTGGCCTAAAACTTATTCTAATATTTCTATTTCTCCATTAAACTTTATCTGTGACTCAGAGCCATGAATATAAATAATAATTTACTCTATGATTAAAGTGAATTTCCAATCAGGGGAAAAAAAAAAGCATGACTTCAAGAGGTCTTGTGACAACTGGCCATTCATTTTGGAAAATAATGAAGGGAAATCTCTTCCTCACTCACAACTGTAAAGTAAAATCCACTTGGTTTGAGGATTTAAATGCAAAAGATGAATCGTAAAAGGACTACAAGAAAATTAAGATAAAGATTTATGTAGCTTTTGAATAGGGAGGCAGTTTTAAACAAGAATAAACAGGCAGAAACCATAGAGGAAAAGATGGAATGCAAAATATAATAATGAACTATCTCATAAAAGAGAAAAACTTACAGGCCAATAATATGAATATTAACTGCAAGAATACTGATTTAAAGCAGCTGATATATTCATTATGGATCAAATATCTTACTCAAAATGACAGGCAAAGAATAAGAAGAGGAAATACAACTAAAGGATCTACAGTGAAAATGTGCTGGTGTGTGCACCTGTGTGTGTGGGCGTGTGCTGACTCACATCTGACTCTGTGTGACCCCATGGACTACAGCTCGCCAGGCTCCTCTGCCCAGGCAAGATTACCATAGCAGGCTGCCACTTCCTCCTCCAGGGGATCTTCCTGGCCCAGGGATCAAACCTGCGTCTCTTGCCTCTCCTGACTTGGCAGGTGGATTCTCTACCACTAGTACCACCTGAGAAGCCTGCAATGAAAACAGTACAGATTAAATCAATAATGAGATCCCTCTCAATGCAATACTAAATTGTTTTGGTTGTGGGTCAAGTTTGGCAGCATTTCTGACTACTGATCCTTGGGTTGTAAATTGCTTTAACCTTTCCAGAGGGCAAGCTTGCAGTGTTGATCAAAAGACTTAACTTGTGCAGTTTGACATTCCCTTACAGGAACCATTCATTTACACAAAAAGTTCTTGTTTTCCTCTATTTACATGTCACATTTAACGTCCCCCATTCTCAAAAAGTCACTTGTCCTTCATTTCCATTTGGCCATCAATGAGAAGCCAAGAAGAACATGGATACATAATAAATTAGGGAGAATCTACAATTAAAGATATACAGTGATAGTCACTTTGTATCTGGAAGCTTCTTCATCAAGATATTTTACATTGAAAGAGACAACACTGTGTCCAAGGACTGCCAGCTTCCTCTTTTCCTGAAATGCATTAAATCAGCTCACCAGTCATTTCTACGCATCTCAGGATTGTCCCAATTTCCCTCAGCCTATATTTTCCAGATCTCTTTTATTCATGGCAAATGCTTAGCACATTTCTTTTTTCAGCTGACTCTAGTTGCTTTAAGATTTATGCATTTATGTGGCATATACAAGTGAAATGTGAAAAGATTTTCAAATATGGGCAAAACAAATTTGGTCGGAGCAGTTCTTGCAAACTCATTGGACTCCAACCATTATACTGTTTAACAAGACACAAATCTTCCTGATAATACAGAGATCCTCTTTAATTTGTATTTAGAAAATTTAATTCAATGCCTCATTCAGCACGAGAAAAATGAGTTGGAACTTGGCATTTGAAATGGGGAAGAAAAAGTGCGGAGTGGGCAAGTCAACAAGATGAGATGGTTTCAGTCTTGAAGATGAGAACCTCAATTATTCACGATGTTTGTCCCCCGTAAATTGAGGCTTTCATTGTGCAACTTGCTGGAGGGTGCTCCTGGAATTAACCGATAAAATCAGTGGTACTCTGACTTTCAAAGTAACAATGTATCTTTGTGAATAAATAACTGAAGAAAAGGGGCTTTTAAGACTGGGAATTCATTTCTCCAAAATACTTCGCACCATGCCTAAGCGGTCTCCATCTCTCTGTAATGTTTACACAACAAACTCTGGTGTTATCAGTGATCTGACGGAGAGTTCACTGGGTATTTCCTTTCACTTTCCTGGGGATCTTCGGCCTTCTCTGCAGCTCCCATGGCAGCCCAGTAAGGAGGTCCTGGGCTTGGGGCTCTGCTCTCTCTTTTTGGGCCTGCTTTGCTTTTCTTACAGGAGGAAGAGCTTTTCCACCTGCTAGCTCACTGGGGATCATTTCCCTGAAGGATCAGGGCTCTGGGTGATGAACTGTTCTGATGTGTCCTTGCCTCCGGGTTTCGCAGACTCTTCTTGAGGAGGAAAACTCTCTTGAATTCCTCATTTCAAGAAGTGAGGACACAGGGGCAGGGGTGGTTATTGTTGGAGGCAGATTCAGCCTGCATCTCAGAGCCCCTTGATGCCTCTCCCTGGATCCTAGGCCGAAATACCTGCTGTCTTCTTCGGGTAAGAAGATTCGCCTGCCTTCACCGATCCCTTCTGTCTGGGATGAGCAATGGTCTTCTCTCAAGTGTTTTGCAGTGTCCTCTTCCCCCTGCAGGATTTCTGCACAGGATCTCAAAGACCCCTTCCGGTCAGCTCTGGTTGTTCAAGTCAAGTGACTTTCTTACACTGAGAGAGAGCGGCTAACGTTTTACTTTAATAAGTATTAACTACCTATTATTATATGTGTGAGGCCCAAGCTAAATACCTAAACATTCAGAAATATTTAAAAAATTTTATCCTGCCCTCAGGAAATTTCCCACAAAAATACCAAAATCCATGCAAGTTATACCACCAAACTACAGGGTACATGCATGAGTCACTTTAAGAAAAGTGTAAGAATTTTTTACTGGAGGATTAAGCAAATTTTAATTCAATACTCTCCTGTCCATGATTTAACATTTGAAAACTAAAATTATGTGAAGATCTTTTATGTGCATCTACTCCTTCCCAGACTGGGAATTGCCAGGCAGCGTGGCCCTCTTCTCTGATACTTTTATGCAATGAGTAACCGAGAATGGTAATTGCAGTTTCCACAGTCTCATGCATCTACAATAAGTGAGGTGAAGCAAGCTGGGATGGGTATTACCCTAGGTGGCAGAGGCAGTCTTCATTACAACTGGCATTCTTTTTGAATTTTGCCCTTGTACAAAGTCAAAGCAACAAATTTATACATTTAGGAAAACTATTTATTTCTCATACAGACTCCAGAACAGGATGGCTATTCAAACTGTCATTGTTTGGAAAACAGCAAAGGCCCAGGTCTGTGCTGTTCTGAGTAACTGTCTTCGCTTTGTCAATATAGAGAGTCTTTCCACAGTTTTTTGTTACAGACCCACGGTTCGCAAAGTGAAACCCTCACTTGGAAATCAGAAATGCAGAATATGGAGCGCCTGCTTCAGATCAAGGCCTGAATCCGAAACTCTGCAGAGTGTCCCAGGAATCTTTCTTTCTTTCTTTCTTTTTTTTTTTTTAAATCTGTGAAGTGTGATTAGTTCACTACATTTGTCTTTTTAACTTTTATTTTTATTTGATTTTTATCTTATTTTTTAAATTGGGGGATAATTGCTTGCCAACGTTGTTAGTTTCTGCTGTAAAATAACGTGAACCGAATATAAGTAAGATCGTATACAGGCTTCCCTGGTGGCTCAGTGGTAGAGAATATGCATGTTAATGCAGGGTTCGATCCCTGGGTCAGGAAGATCCCCTGGAGAAGGAAATGGCAACCCACTCTAGCATTCTTGCCTGGGGAATCCCATGGACAGAGGAGCCTGGTGGGCTACAGTCCACGGGGTGGCAAAGAGTTGGACACGACTGAGGAGCTGAACAACAACAACAATGATAGTATAATACATCCTCCGCCTCTTGACTCTCTCTCCCACCCCCTGGCCCACCCACCTAGGTCACCGCGAAGGACGGAGCTGAGACCTTGTGACCACACAGCAGCTCCCCGTTAGCCATCTACTTCACACGTGGCAGTGTATTTATGTCAACGCCGCTCTCTCATTTAGTCCCAGAGTCTGTTATTTAACAAGCTCCCCACAGTGATCACGGTGTTACAGTTTGAGAATTACTGGGTCCATCATTCCATAACGGATGCAGTCAACTTTAAAGAGTGTATTTATGGCCACTGTAAGAATGTGTCTCTACCCCAGGGGTGAGTGAAGGACAGAGCTCTTGTGTATGCAGCTGTGACCCGAGAAAATTGTTAGTGCTGTGTCCGACACTTCGTGACCCCGTGGACTGTAGCCCACCAGGCTCCTCTGTCCATGGGGATTCTCCAGGCAAGAATACTAGACTGGGTTGCCATGCCCTCCTCCAGGGCACCATCCCAACCCAGGCATGGAACCTGGGTCTCCTGCATTGGCAGGAGGATTCTGTACTGACATGACTCAGCAACGGACCAACAACAACGACGACTCCAGTGTTCTTGCCTGGAAAATCCCATGGACAGAGGAGGCTGGCGGGCACCAGTCACGGGGCTGCAAAGAGTCAGGCATGACAGTACATACACACGTACACCTTTGTGTTTGTATTTTATTTCACCTGCCAGACTAAAGTCTGACTGATGGATTGTGTTCTGTTTTTTCCCTAGTTGGTGGCACTGATATAAGAATTACAGCTTTTTCTATTAATCTTCTCTAAAGAGAGAAAAAAACCGAAGAGAATAGGGAAAGACCCATCTGTCCTGACTAATGAGGCATCGCGAGGCGCAGTGTTGGGCAGGGTGGAGCCGCAGCAGCAGCACCTGGTCCCCAGCTGGAAATGCACACGCCACCCCAGGTGCCCGAAGCTTTAGGGGAGCGGCCAAGAGTCTGGTTGAACAAGCCCTGTGGTGATTCAGGTGGCACCGTAAGAACCACTGGCTGCTCTTCAGAAGCTACAGTGCTCCTTCATTCTCAGTTTTAAAAGGGAAGAATGACATGCATAAGCTCAAACAATCGGAGCTATATGGCATGCGTGTATGCGAAAGCAAGGGTCATGTAGCGATACCAGCTTTGGGCAAAATCTGACCACCAGGTCTCAACCCTGCCGTTGTCTGTCTTCCTGTTTGAGATGGAGGAAATGCTCCCCACTTCTGGTTCCAAGGAATGGAGCTGAGATCAGGTGATCTGAGGTCCTTGACATGAGCCCTTTGGCCTGGGTTTGGGTCCTGTCATCTCACTCAGAGCATCCTCTCCACAACTCCCAGACCGTCTCTGCTGTTCAGCGTCCTGTCCTCCCCTTAGTCCCTGCTTCTCTTTATCTCTGTCGTGCTTCACTTCTTTCTACGTGACTCCATCAGGGTCGAGTCAACCTCAGAGTTGGTGACTGCTTGCTAATTCTCATCGACATCTATGGTCCAGAGTCATCAAAACGGAGAGAGGAAAGCACAGATCAAAGAGCAAACCCCTCCACAGGGCCTGACCTCTGGGACTCGGATGCAGTAATCACTCTGCCGCTGGAGTCTGGTGTCCGGCAGAACCCCTGTGCCCAGTGCCTGGCCTGGTTCTGGCCCTGCCTGAGTACCCTCGTGTATCTCTGAGATGACCACTGTGAGGGTTGCAGCTGAATGTGGAGACACATTGTTTTTCTTACAGAAATTTAATTCTGGCCTTATTGATCCCACCCTCCAAGACGACTCCTGCTTTCTTTCCCCAAGCAGTTCCCTCCCCAACGCCAGCTTTCTCAACACTCACATGGGACACAGCCAGGAGAATCTTATGAGAACCACAGAGAGCTATAAAATGCATGATATTTGCAGAGGTTCTCATGAGCTCGTTACATGTTCCATGAGAGGGTAGAAAACTGGTTCTGTATTGGTGCTGACATTTATTTATTCTGGAAAGACAGAGCGTTTTAAATTGTAAATGGAAAATGCAGCCTGCCCCAGCAACGAAGGCTGCTGAAGCCATCAAGCCATCAGCTACTACTGCTGCCCGCTAAGGTGAGCCCTGGGGGCACTCAGGACACTGGCTCTAGATAGCCGAGGTGCTTCTCAAAGGAGTGATTTCAGTGAGCCTAGACTCTGGCACCGTCCCATACATGCCTGCCAAGTCACTTGAGTTGTGTCCAACTCTTTGGGACCCTGTGGACTGTAGCCCGCCAGGCTCCTCTGTCCAGAGGACTCTCCAGGCAAGAGCACTGCAGTGGGCTGCCATGCTCTCCCTCCAGAGGATCTTCCTGACCAAAAGACACTACATTCCTTAACCTGAGACGTCTGGTTCTTTAATTAACCATCATCTTCTGATGTTCTGACTGCCTGGTCTTTGTTGTAAAACTGCCTGTAGACCCTAGCTCCTCCCTTACCTCTTTGGAGCTCTCCTGGGCTTGAAATTCTCAGAAAGTCCACCGAATGAAACTCAATTCTCCACCTTTATTAGGTTGGGCATTTTTTTTTCAGTTGACAAAACTAATAACTTTCCTGGAGAGGGACTAGGACAGAAACGTGAGCTTCAGTATTAGACAAACCCAAGTCCAAATCCGGCCTCTACTGTGTTTTAGCTGAGTGAATTTGGTGAATCTATGTAAGTTGTCTGCGTCTCCGTTTTTTAAAAGGTAAACCTGAGGTAACAATGCCTACTTCGCAGGTTTGTCACATTACTAAACTAGTTAATCCTCGTAACACAACTGACGCACGGCTGACAGTCAGCTGACGGGCATCACTGTGAATCCCTGGGTCAAAAGCCAAACCTTTTTTTGTCGATGTAAAATTATACAACTGACAGCTTGCAATAGACAGCCATTGTAACTGACAGCTTCTCTATTTGGGGAAAGAAAACAGCTCAAAATTCCAATTTCTCTTGAGTTTGAATCCTGTTTAATTCCCACTGTTTAGAAATGGCTGCTCTCAAAAGAAACTGTATCGATGCTTGTCTTCTGACCTCAGTGATCATCAGCAGATACTAGGTGGTACGGAATTATAATGACAACGGTCACATCGCCTCTCTCAGCTTCCTGTGTGTCTCCTGGCTGTGTACGCAAGTCCACGGCCATGAGCAGGAGAGGAACGACTCAGCCTCCGGGTGGACCAGAGGCCCCAGCAGCCTGTCTCAGCAGCATCAGAGGGTAATCCAAGCATCATTCTGACACCATCTGAAACTTGAGGATAATTTTAACTGAATTCGGAGTGAATTTACGACCTGTTCCCCTGGAAGAGCCTGGTAATTCATGACCTGGTTACAAAACCCCATAAAGTAATATAATATAATATAGAATATGATACATGACTTCCAAGGTGGCACAGTGGTAAAGAACCCATCTGCCTATGCAGGAGATACAAGAGACGTGGGTTCAGTCTGTGGGTTGGGAAGATGCCCTGGAGGAGGGCATGGCCACCCAGGCCAATATTCTTGCCTAGAGGATCCCATAGACAGAGGAGGTGGGTGGGCTACAGTCCACAGAGTCGCAAACAGTCGGACACAACTGAAATGACATAGAATGCATAACATAATTTAATAATTAATAGTGCATTTATTACTAATGTATCTATTAATAATATATTTAAAATAAGTTGCACATAAAATACGTATAGCAACACTTCACATATTTGGCCGCACTGGGTCTTAGGTGTGGCAAACGAGACCTTTAGTTGTGACATGCAAACTCTTAGTTGCAACATGTAGGATGTAGTTTCCTAACCGGAGATCGAATCCATGCCCCGTGCATTGGGAGTATGGAGCCTTAGCCGCTGGACCACAGGGAAGTCCCCGTAACATACTAAACTTACTGTAAGTACCTAAATCTAAGTGTGCCTCCTGCCTCACCAAGTCGGATATGCTACACTCAGGCAGGGAAAAAATTCTGGCAGGCACCAATAAGTTTTATGAAAAGTACTGAGAAAAACTTGAAAATCTATAAACTTTAATCCACTGACTATTTTTCTGTAAACAGGAGGGAAATGCCATCATCCTGTTTCTGCAGTACATGTTGGTCTAGGGAATAAGAGCCAGTTTTCGCTATTACAGAAAACCAGAAAAATTAGTTATATAATGTCCTGTATGGAGGCATTTGGAACTGTTAAATCCACTTTGCTCTGGCTGCTTTAAAATCAGAGCAAATTGCTATTTTTAGGTATGGCTTCCCTGGTGGCTCAGGGGTTAAAGAGTCTGCCTGAATATGGGAGACCCGGGTTCAACCCCTGGGTCGGGAAGATCCTCTGGAGAAGGGCATTGCAACCCACTCCAAGATTCTTGCCTAAGAATACCATGGACAGAGAAGCCTGGCGGGCTGATGTCACAAAGAACTGGACCCGACTGAGTGACACGGCTGCTTTAAAATCAGAGCAAACTGCTATTTTTAGACACTACAGTCTAAACAGCAGGGTGCGCAGGACTGCAATGTGCTGCTCTCTTTGCTCCCTGGAGCGCTTACTTTCCTAGCTTTGAGAGATAACACTGCACCGGTTTGTCTCATGGCCAAAGGCAGTAACAGGTGAGAAAGACTTGAGCTAAGAAGATCTGTGCAATGATTTGATCTGTTGATTTGCATTAGCCTTTGGCTGGAAAAACTTCTATTTTCCAGATGCTGAGGTCTGTGCACTATGGAGCGTGCAGATAGAAACCTTTACGTTCCAGCATAGTGCAGGCATCGGCTGAGGAAGAGGACAGGACAGATGACGCCTGGACTTTCCTGGGCTCCCCAGTCAGCTGTCAGCACCTTCCCTTCCAGCTGAGCTACGGTTTTCACCTTCTCCCTGCACCCCCGCTCCAGAGTCTCCCAGCCTGCAGCCCTCACCGGCGCTGGTCCAATTGCAAACGCTGTGATCACACAGCCTCCGAGACTACGGTCCCAGGGATGCTCAGAACCAGTGAGCTGTGAGTATGGCTTCATCCAAAGGCTACTGACCTGCATCTGGCCCCTAACACCGCCTGGAGCCTCAGTTCCCACGTCTATAATCACAACTACTTGACTGATGATGCTTTAGATTCTCACTTGGCTCTATTCCAAGCACCAAAACTAGGAGTCTGTCTGCGAGGTGATTACTCCCATCGCACACAGAGTAAGAAAGCAGAAGTTACTCGGTGGTTAGACACTGATCGCCGGCTCTTCAAAGCTGACTCTCACAGGAAGCTCAAAGTTCCACCTTGAAAGCACCTTCTTCTGTCAACTTAAAAAATATTCACAACCTACAAGTTGAGAGTTACGTTTTACTCGGCAGGGATTTTTAGGACTTCAAGCCCAGGAGACAGCATCTCAAGTCACCCCGAAGGCTGGAATTTTAAATACGTAAAGCAAAAAAAATGTAGAGATCTTTGGGCTTCCTTGGTGGCTCAGACGGTAAAGAATCCGCCTGTAATGCAGGAGACCCAGGTTTGATCCCTGGGTTGAGAAGCTCCTCTGGAGAAGGAAATGGTTACCCACTCCAGTATTCTTGCCTGGAGAATCCCACGGCCAGAGGAGCCTGGTGGGCTACAGTCCATGGGGTCACAAGAAGTCAGACACGACTGAGTGACTAACACTCTCTTCCCTAAGCTCATCCAACTGCCAGTGGTGTAATTCTGAATTCCAGTAGAGGGCAAGCTTGTCTTCTAGTTTTCTAGTATTTGCACTACACGGGGAAGACAGCCTCTAGATCTAAAAATGTTTCCTATAACTGTTTACACTCCGTAAAAGCCACATCAGTGTTAACAAAACGGTCACTAAATTACTTGTCAGGCATTTTTGTTACAAATTATATTGCAGGGGAAGGAAACTGACAAGGAACCATAAGTTAAAAATTGTTTTCCTCCATTAGTTCAACTCTAGATTCATTAACAACACTACTATTTACATTCTGTTTTCTGCACACAGAATAAAAACGGGGCACCTTCAAGTCGCTTTTGCCCAGAGGAGGAAGTTCTTGCTGTTCCAATCTTTCTCGATCCTAAAGTTATCCTCCAGCCGGGCATGGCACTGCATTGGGTAACTGAGATATATCACAGAGCATTTACTAATTGTACTGTAGGATGAAATTACAAATATTCTTCCTTTACT
Source organism: Antilocapra americana (assembly GCA_007570785.1). Lineage (NCBI taxonomy): Eukaryota > Metazoa > Chordata > Mammalia > Artiodactyla > Antilocapridae > Antilocapra > Antilocapra americana. Next base: position 13,730 of record SRVM01002190.1, read on the forward strand.
TTATAAATACTCAAAACTAAAATTTAGTGTTAAAGTATAGCCACAACAAGGTCCTACTCTAGCACAGTGAAATATACTCAATATTCTGATAAACCATAATGGAAAAGAACATGAAAAATAATGCATATATGTATAATTTAATCACTTTGCTTTACAGCAGAAAGTAACACAACATGGCAAATCAACTATACTTCAATAAAATTAATTTTTTATATTTATTTATTTGGCTGATCCAGGTCTCAGTTGCGGCTTTTGGGATCTAGTTCCTTGACAAAGGATCAAACCCGGGGCCCCCTGCACAGGGAGTGCAGAGTCTCAGCCACTGGACCACCAGGGAAGTCTCTAATAAAGTAAATTTAAAATAAACATCTATAGTACCTAATGGAACTGGAC
>SRVM01002191.1:0-15274 GCA_007570785.1 Antilocapra americana
GAATATCTCTTTATTTGGTGGTGTGTGTGTATTGAGGGATTTCCAAGCCACGTGGCTTGCAGAATCTTAGTTCCACCAGCAGGGGCCTCTGAACTCTTGTGAAAATGCCAAGTCCTCACCACTGGACCACCAGGAAATTCCCCTGAACAGCTGTTCTTTAAACTCAAGGGTTCTTTGAAGTGCTCTGGGATGAAATAACCGATGAAATAAAGTGTGGTACAATACATGGGAAGGGTCATTCCCCATCTCATCACAAAACTTCTGCGGGGACCATACAATTTAAGATCATACATGGCATGTGTGTGTATGTATGTGTGCATATTACATATATATATATGTGATGAAATATTACTCAGTTATAAAAAAGACAAAAATAATGTCATTTGCAGCAACCTGGACAGACCTAGAGATTTTCATACTAAGTGAAATAAGCCAAACAGATAAAGACAAATATTATATTGCTTATTTGTGAAAAGAAATCTTTTAAATGATACAACTAAACTTATTTACAAAACAGAAATAGACGCGCAGACATAGAAAACAAACATGGTTACCAGAGGGGAAACCAAGGGGTAGAGAGAGATAAATTAAGAGTCTGAAATTAACATATACCCACGGCTGGATATAAAGCAGATAATCAACAAAGACCTGCTGTATGGCACAGGGAAGTATACTCAATATCTTATAATGAACTGCAGTGTAAAAGACACCCCGTTATGTGTGTGGGTGTATAACTGAGTCACTTTGCCATACACTTGAAACTAGCACAACATTGAACGTTACACCTCAATAAAAAAACAACAAAAATTTTAACAAATTGTAAAACAATAATACAATGTATAAAGCCACTTAACCACGTGCAGGTAACCTGCCATCTTCACCAAGTGCCTAGAGCAAGGTGCCATGGAGAGGCTGCGTCAGCCCCTGGGGGCGGCCACCACCAGCTGTATGCTGACCTGTGTCCACCAGGCTCTTAGATACAAGCCAAGCTTTGCTTGCCTCTTTTTATATAAAACGTAGAACAGATCCAACCAGAATTCTGCTTTCCCTGCAGCCTCATGAATCTTCTAACATACACCCAGCTTGGATGTCCGAGCTCCAGGGAGGTGACAGGCTCTCAACGTGCAGTAAAGCCCCTGCACCAAGCCTCCGGCTTGCTGCCCAGCGGGTACCCCTGAGCGGGCGCCAACTCCCAACCCCTGACCACACAGCCGGTCCCTGGTCCCAGGTTGCAGCTGTGATGGCGACGAAGCCAAGCTCTCGCCCCAGCCACTGGGGAACAGGGGAATCCCGATGATTTTTTATTTTGCTTTGTGTGGTTTCCTCATTAACTCAGGGATTGCACAGAACCAAACTAAAAGTCTACAGATGTTTGATTCTGCAGTTGGACCTGGCCATTTATAGGGAGTGCCTTGCAGTAATTGGGCTTGTCTGATGGCTCAGCTGGTAAAGAATATGTCTGCAATGCTGGAGACTCCGGTTCAATTCCTGGGTGGGGAAGATCCCCTGGAGAAGGGATAGGCTACCCACTCCAGTGTTCCTGGGCTTCCTGGTGGCTCAGCTGGTAAAGAATCTGTCTACAGTGCAGGAGACCTGGGTTCGATCCCTGGGTTGGGAAGATCCCTGGAGAAGGGAATGGCTACCCACTCCACTATTGTGGCCCGGAGAATTCCATGGACTTTATAGTCCATGGGGTCACAAAGAGTCGGACACAACTGAGCGACTATCACTTTCACTTTGCAGTAACAAGTGACTGAGAAAGTCATTTTCAATGTCCTCTATTGGTTTTTGAAATGGGACCTTCGGCAAAGCACATGGCCTCCAGAGGTCATAGCTACCTCATTAGTGAGATGAAGGGGTTAGACCAGGTGATCGTCACAAAAAAATTGTAATTGTATGAAATAAAAGAAAAGAGGCCGAGGACTTCCCTGGTGATCCAGCGGCTAAGACTCCAGGGTCCCAAGTTTCGATCCCTGGTCAGGGAACTAGATCCCACATGCAGGCAACTAAGAGTTCACACGCTGTAACTGAAAGAGATCCTGCACACTGCAACTTAAAAAAAAAAGAAAAGAAAAAACAGATCCCGCATGCAACAAATAGGATCAAATAAAATTTTTTTAAGTTTTTTAAAAGAGTCCAATGCAAACTATCTCTGGGAATTTGGTATCTTTCATTTTATTTGCACCTTCATAATCCTTTATTTTGGACTTCCCTGGTGGCTCAGATGATAAAGCGTCTGCCTGCAATGCAGGAGACCCAGGTTCAAACCCTGGGTTGGGAAGATGCCCTGGAGAAGGAAATGGCACCCCACTCCAGTACTCTTGCCTGGAAAATCCCATGGACAGAGGAGCCTGGTAGGCTACAGTCCACGGAGTCACAAAGAGTAGGACACAACTGAGCGACTTTACTTACTTAGTCCTTTCTTTTAAAAAAAGCTAAGAGAAACTATTTAATACTTTTCTACAGTCCTTCATCCACAGTCTTTAGTTCCAGCTGCCTTTCAGAACTTAGGATTTGGAGTTTCAGAAAGGAAATGGTGCAGGGTAACAGCAGCAGGGGCCAGAGCAGCGCTGTAGTCAACCCCGTTAAGGTTTCTGCCATGAAACACGGGAGTTCTCACACTAAGTAGGAGAAAGACTAAAAATAGTCTCACATTGGCTCAGGTTGGGTTTTACAGCCAAAAAGTTTGCCACAGACCAAACAAAAGCCCTTCTGTTTTCAGAGCCCTTTTGAACTTCAGAATTGCCCCAGGGGATCGCAACCCTGTGGGAGTCCTCACTCTTTCTAACCCCTATGTAATCATTGTGTGTGTGCCTGTGATGTAAATCAACCTATTAGTAAACTCCAAATGTTTTGAAACCTACCAGGACCTACTTGCATTATTCAGAATTTAAAGGCCAAAAACTCACTAAAATTGACATGCCTCATACTCATTCTAAGCTCTTCTTGTAGTTCATCTCTATCGTGAAAGAAAATTCAAGACTGAATTTTCTGACAAATTTTCTGACACTCTTCTGACAGAGTGTCCTTCACAAAACCGGTGTTTGAGATCTTTGCCTCTGGCTTTCTGAACATTTTCAGAATTAGGACTAAGTAGACAGGGAGCTTCCCAGGTGGAATAATGGTAAAGAATCTGCCTGCCAATGCAGGAGATGCAAGAGACACGGGTTCAATTCCTGGGTCAGGAAGATCCCCTTGAGCTGGGTCAGGAAGATCCCCTGGAGAAGGGTGTGGCAACCCACTCCAGTATTCTTGCCTGGAGAATCCCCATGGATAGAGGAGCCTGGTGGGCTGCCATCCACGGGGTCCCAAAGAGTGGGACCTGACTGAGCGACTTGGCACGCACACACGCCCCAGTTCCTTGTTGATAATGGAAAGTGAGCATTAAGGTTGTGCATGTCTGAACACAATCCTGGTAGAAGGGGACAGTTGAGCCAAGAACTACTATTCCTTGGCTCAGTGTTTGCAGGCAGTAATGAAAACAGAAATTACGGGACAGCTTCTTCAGAAGAGGATAAGATACTTCTTGTTTGTCTCTGTCCACATTTTCTTCAGGTTGTTTTTGCTCCATCTGAGTGAGATCGCTGTTGACATATTGACTTTCTCAAGGCAGTTTGCATTGAAGTCATGCTAGAAATGTGGAGAATGTTAGGTGCTGAAGACATTAGTTATTAGGAATCAAAAGTGGGGAGAGCTGGAGCTGATGAATACACTGCCTGTGTATAGAAAATGAGGGCCAAGTAGGTCTAGAGATTACAGTCCAGTCTACTTAATTGTTTTAAGTCATCTTAAGGCAGATATAAAGTATATAAAGCTAGATCTGTTACTGTTTAGTCCCCAAGTCGTGTCCGACTCTTTGCGACCCCGTGGACTGTGGCCTGCCAGGCTCCTCTATCCACGGGGATTCTCCAGGCAAGAATACTGGAGTGGGGGTGCCACACCCTTCTCCAGGGGATGGATCTTCCTGACCCAGGAATGGGGAGACACATGTATTTTGACTGACCATTTGTTTTAACAATCTGGTCTCACAAATGTTAGAAGGCAGCGAGATGAACTGGGTTAATTTTCCATTATTTTCACTGTATTTTCTCAGATCCCCTTCAAGTGAAAATCCTAATGACTTTAAACTCTCATCCCACTGGCTCTTCAGAGGAAGAGAAATGAAAAGCCTTAATCAAGATGTGCAACCATGTAGGGGTCATTTATCCACCCCTCCCCTTACCTTATGCTGCTGTGACATCTAGAACAAAGATGTGGACTCAGAGTCCTTTTATATATATATATACACACACATATATATATAGTATATGTATTAGAATTTTATATATTTTATATTCATATCTGGTGATGATTGTATTACTCAAAATATAAAACTTAAATGCTTCATGAAAATCAAAATATTGCACGTCTTTTGCTTCACTACATCTAGCAATCAAAACAGTCACTCCCTTGGAGAAGAAAATTAAAAGGGACTGACAAGTCTTGTTCTCATGATTGTGCTTTATAATTGATTGATTGATTGCTGTCAGCCATTGATATCCCTCTCCTGTCGGTCAATGTCTTAGGTGGATGCATGGAAAATTAGAAGATTTGATTCATTAATATGACTCCTTCACTTATAAAGTCGAGGAGTATAAGTAAAACTCAACTAAAATAGTACAGTGTTTTCCTTAATTGAAGAGGCACCATCAGTTTCTGCTTTAAATTAAGTGTTTAGGAAATTTAATGAGTGAAAAAAATGATACCTGGGGACCTCCCTGGTGCTCCAGTGGCTAGGACTCTGCCCTCCCAATGCAGGGGACCCAGGTTCAATTTCTGCTCAGGGAACTAGATCCACCATGCTACCACTAAGACCCAGACCACCCAAATAAATAAATAAATAAAACTCGTAAATGATGCCTTCTAATTGAAGGCACAAAAAAATTTAAGTGCATGTAGCGTGTAATAAATCACTTCAGTCGTGTCTGACTCTTTGTAACCCTGTGGCCTGTAGCGCACCAGGCTCCTCTGTCCATGGGATTCTCCAGGCAAGAATACTGGAGTGGGTTGCCATTCCCTTCTCCAGGGGCTCTTCCAACCCAGGGATGGAACCCGCATCTCTTATGTCTCCTGCATTGGCAAGTAGGTTCTTTCACCCACAGTGTCACCTAAGTGCATATTCCTGCAAAGCACCAAACATTTATTATAGCACCTCACCCTCTGCCTTAATCAACAGTGAAGAGTGAGTCAAAGTACCTCCTCTTGGACAATAAACTTTCATCTTTCTGTTGCTTTGAAAGGACATGCCACCCACATTTTCATCCTATATCCAGGTTTTGGATAACTTTCTAAGTAGTCTCCCCTTTGTGAACAAGTAATATCCGAAGATAATCCATGATGAAAAGCAAAGGCTGGACTCCTTATGTTTAGTCTTGCACGGTTGCAGCAAGAGCGTTTTATTAATTCGCCAAGGACAACTCTCAAAATATCTGTGGATTGAAAGTAATTATTCTGCTCTTTAATTTGATTTATAAATTACTTGGAAGACTCTCCATCTCAGTGGCTGGAGCTTGAGGAGCACTTCATTTTTCTGATGGAAAAAAATAATTAGCGATTAGCCCATGTTTGGACCCAAGTCTGTGTGTGAGTGTGAGTGTGTGTGAGGGTTGCATGTACAGTATACTTGCAGAGATCACTCCAGTGCTCATCATGCTGTTACTTTTGTAGAAGCCCTGCATTTCCAAAATTGCTGCAGCCTCCTTCCCTAAGTTCTTCCCTGTCTCCAGGAAAGATGGTCAGTAGATATTTGTCTTCAGATATCCCAAGAGCACCTCAAGTTCAAGCACATTCAAGGAGATAAGTTATTATCTTTGCCAACAAACTAGATCTTCTTTCCACATTGTTACCCAAAGTCAGAGTATAATTTTCAAAATGAGCAAAATCATGATTCTTGGGTAAATGTAACACAAACACGTGTCACCTACATTACTCTACTCACTAACGAATGCAGGGGACTTCCCTGGAGGTGCAGTGGGTTAGGAGGCTGCCTGCCAATGCAGGGGTCATGGGTTCGATCCCTGGTCAGGGAAGATCCCACAGGCAACAGAGCAACCAAGCCTGAGCACCACAACTCCTGGCCCATGTGCCTGGAGCCTCTGCTCTGCAGCAAGGGAAGCCAGTGTCGTGCGAAGCCCTTGCACCACGACAAAGAGTAGACTACCCGTGTTGCCCACCACAGCTAGAGAAAGCCCCCATGCAGCAACGAAGACCCAGCGCAGCTAAAAATAAATAAACCTTTGTTAAAGATCATTCATGCAGGAAATAGTAAGATGTTCGTGCTGGTACAAAGACTGAATGACAAGGTAGGTATGTATAAGCAAATTAATGAAGAAATTTGAGGGTAAGATGGGTGGATTGGATTAAAAACTGGCTAATTCACTAGAGGGCAATTGAACATAACCTTTGGGGTTTTCTTTTTCCCTGGACTGAAGTAATTTGCCTCTCTACCAGACAAAAATTGACAGGTTAACTTGTAACTTCTCTGTCTGGGAACTTCAGTCACTAGTAAACAATGCTTGAATAAAATATGTTCTGTGATGATCCTTGGGTGTGTTTTTGCCCTTGTAGGTCATGGACAAGCTGTGCAATGTCCCTCTTTACCTTGTTTCCAAGTTTGGGGTGATTGTTCTCAGCATCTCCTGACTTCCCCAGCTCCTACGCTCAATTCCTGCTAGTTCTCCTTGTTCGGCATCCCTGAGAGAACATCCCCCCACCACTGTTGACAGTGATAGAAACTTGGTTCACGTCCTTGTTCTCTTACCTTGGGTTTTGCAATCATTCTTTATAAATCATCTCCCAAATCCTATGCCATTTCCAGAGGGAAACTCAAAACCTCAGTTCCGATCAAGTAAATTGTTTATTACATGCTCAATTGTGTCCAACTCTTTGCAACCCCATGGACTACACTCTGCCAGACTCCTCTGTCCATGGGATTGTCCTGCAAGAATACTGGAGTGGGTGGCTATTTCCTTCTTCAGGGGATCCTCTTGACCCAGGGATTGAACCCCGGGTCTCCTGCATCTCCTGCATTGCAGGTGGAGTCTTTACTGCTGAACCACCTGGGAAGCCTAATCATATATTAGCCTGATTAACATTTCCTTTCACCTACACGATTGAACACCAGGCCAAGCATGATATGCCAAAGTCTCCAGCCTCACCAGGGCTTCCTGGGTGGCTCACATAGTAAACAATCTGCCTGCAGTACAGGAGAATGGGGTCAGTCCCTGGGTTGGAAAGCTCCCCTGGAGAAGGGAATGGCAACCCACTCCAGTATTTTGCTTGGAGAATCCCATGGACAGAAGAGCCTGGTGGGCTACAGTCCATGGGGCAGTAAAGAGTCAGACATGACTGAGTGACTAAACAATAACAAATCTAGCTTTATATACTTTATATCTAGCACTTCACTTTCGCTTTCCAGCCTCACCTCTTAACAAGCCTAGCTCCTCTGTGCAATTCACCGCCATGTGTACTTGCTTTATGTCCCCGCTCTCCCTCTCGGAATCCTCGCCTTGCTCACATCACGGCCCCCCGCCCCGGCCCACCCTGCCCAACCCCAGATCCTCTGCGTTATTTTAAAACTTACCTACTTATTTCAAAACTCAGCTCAGGAGTCATCTCCTGAGACTTCCCTGGCAGTCCAGTGGTTAAGAATCCAGGCTTCCGCTGCAGGACATACCAGTTCTAGCCCTAAGCAGGAAACTGAGATCCCGCATGCCGCACGGTGGAGCCATCATCAGGGTCTTTTCCAATGAATTGGCTCTTCCCATCAGGTGGCCAAAGTGTTGGAGCTTCGGCATCAGTCCTTCCAATGAATATTCAGGTCTGATTTCCTTTAAGATGGACTGCTTGGATCTTCTTGCTGTCCAAGGGACTCTCAAGAGTCTTCTCCAACACCATAGTTCAAAAGCATCAATACTTTGGTGTTCAACTTTCTTTGCAGTCTGACTCTCACATACATACATGACTACTGGAAAAACCATAGCTTTGACTAGACAGACCTTTGTCAGGAAAGTGATGTCTTGACTTTTTAATATGCTGTCTAGATTTGTCATAGTTTTCCTTCTAAGGAGCAAGCATCTTTTAATTTCATGGCTATAGTCATTGTCTGCAGTGATTTTGGAGCCCAAGAAAATAAAATTTGCCACTGCTTCCACTTTTTCCCCTTCTATTTACCCTGAAATCATGGGACTGAATGTCATGATCTGTTTTTTGAATGTTGAGTTTTAAGCCAGCTTTTTCACTCTCCTCTTTCACCTTCATCAAGAGGTTCATTAGTTCCTCTTCACCTTCTGCCATTAGAGTGGTATCATCTGCATAATTGATATTATTGATATTTCTCCTGGCAATCTTGATTCCAGCTTATGATTCAATCAGCCTGGCATTTCACATGATGTACTTTGCAGAAAAGTTAAATAAGCAGGGTGACAAAATAAGCAGCCTTGACATACTCCTTCCCCAATTTTGAACCAGTCAGTTGTTCCATGTCCAGTTCTAATTGTTGCTTTCTGATCTGCATACAGATATCTAGGAAGCAGGTAAGGTGGTCTGGTATGCCCACCTCATCAAGAATTTTCCACAGTTTGTTGTGATTCACACAGTCAAAGATTTTAGCATAGTCAATGAAGTAGATGTTTTTCTGAAATTCTCTTGCTTTCCCCATGATGCAATGAATGTTATCGATTTGATCTCTGGTTCCTCTGCCTTCTCTAAATCCAACATGAACTTCTGAAAGTTCTCGGTTCACATACTGCTGGAGCCTAGCTTGAGGGATTTTGAGCATGACCTTGCTAGCATGTGAAATGAATGCAACTGTGCGGTAGTTTGAACAATTTTTGGCATTGCTCATTTTTAAGATGAAGACAAAGAGGAGGCAAAACTAATGTTACAGAATTAAGAATAGCTCCTAGCTCTAGGTGGAGGGGGTGGGGTGGTGCCTGGGAAGGAACCTGAGAGAACATTCTCAGCTGCACCTTGTTTTGGGTGGTGATGACTCTGCTGTGCACAGTGTAAAAATGTAATGAGCTTTATATACTGAATGTATGTTACATTCAAACAGGCACATGTAGATAAAAAACAATAAACTGAAATATACACTCCTACCATTTCCAGGCCTCAGTAACCATACTAATAAATTCTCACTCATTTCTTGATTACCTTTTCCCTATTTATCCTACAAATTTGTCCAGAAATTGGGTTAAAGTTCTGTTACAAATTATTACAATCCTTCACTCGGAAATCAGAGTCTGCTGTTTTTTCCCCCATCCTCCTTATGCATTAAGATTCCATGACTCACAAATGGAGCAAAAACAGAACAGCATTTCTAGGTGAGGCACCCAAGCAGTGGAAGCCGATAGAAATGGTCATATCTTGACGTACCTTGGTCAGTTACTGGCAGACAGAGGCTTTAGCCAGGTCCCCCCATCCGTCTGTGGGATGATGCTGTTCATCCATCTCAGAGGTTATGGGATTAAGTGTTAGTCACTCAGTCGTGTCTGACTCTGAGACCCCACGGACTGTAGCCCACCAGGCCCCTCTATCCGTGGCATTCTCTAGGCCAGAATACTGGAGAGGGTAGCCATTCCCTTCTCCAGGGGATCTTTCCGACCCAGGGGTGGCACTCAGGTGTCCTGCATAGCAGGCAGATTCTTTACAGCCTGAGCCACCAGGAAAGCCCCTCTTTTGCCCACCAATAAAGTATCTCAACAGATTAAGTGAAAAAAACAAATATAAACATCCTTTTTTAAGTTTTTTTAATCGAAATATAATTAATTTACAGCATTGAGTTACTTTCAAGCGTAAAGCAAAGTGATTCAATTATACTTTAATATATAATAATACTTTTTCATTATAGTTTATTACAAGATATTGGGTCCAGGTCCCTGTGCTCTATAGAAGACTAGGCTCTTGTTGCTCACCTATTTATGTATAATTTGGTATATATATCAGTCCCAAACTCCTAATTTATCTCCCCCTCCCTGCTGGCAGCGTTGCCCATGCTTTAGAAACCTGTGGTGCACTTGTCAAATGTTAAGCTTCTGTAGCTGGTGCCTATCGCAGGGTAGAAAACAAAATAAATGCTCAGTAAACAGTTGAATAATGGATTGGTTATTACTGGCCAGCCAGCCAAGCTGCTCCAGGAAACCCTAACAAGACGCAAATTCCATACAACTTACTTTGAAACATTCCCCGTCAACGCCAGTACCAAGTTGTCGAGTTTGTTTAAATTTCCAAACCAACCTTACAACGAGTCTCCGCTGGGGAGTCAGACGCATGACCCACCTATTCAACTGGGTCGAGGGCCAAACCGGGCAGGGTTAAGTCAGAGGGAAACAAGCCGCAGCTGAAGCGTGGGTGGAAGGCTATTCTTTCCAGCGACAGCAGTTAACACCAGGAGAGAAGAAACAGGAGCAGCTGGCAGTCATGCAGGGACGTGGATGGGACCTCCTTTAGCAGTGGAATGTTTCCATTAAGGTCAGCTTGCCTCTAGCTGTTGACGGGAGAGACTCTGTTCTCCTATCAAGGCTTTTGTTTCTTTGATCTCACAGTTCTTAACTTTTTAAAAATCAATCACCATTAAAATTCTAGCTCTCCCCTATGGTAATATTTAAATCGAAAGTTTTCTGTAAAAAGAAGAGGCTGTAAATTTGAAGCTGCTTGCCATTCGACATCCATTCAAAGAAAAGTTCCTTCCTCTTCCTTTGTCGTCTTTCCTCTTCACCTCATTCTTCCTGTCCTTACCTCCTACTACCTCTATTTCTTAGGATCGCCCATCCAATGTAAAAAGAGGCGTTTTTTTTTTTAAGTTATTGCTTACTGATAACTAAGAGAGACTTTGAGCATCAGCCTCTACCATAAGCAGACAAAAGGCTGGGGCTCTTCTGCTACTTCTTGACCTTGCAGGATTTCAGCGACCCTGATCCTTGCTGTTAGCAGAGGGGGCTACCTGCCTCCCCATTACCTGAACGGATGATTGGGAGGGCAAGCAAGATAATACACGTCAGCATGTTTTGATGAAATGAGAAGAGCGACACAAATGCCAGGTGTTCTGATGAATAATTCATGAACCGAAACACTGATGTTCTCTGACCAGAAAAAAATTGGTACTGGATTTGGATTTTTTTTTAAATTCCATTTAGTCTTATTAGAACTTGGCTTTCACTAAAACCTGGAAATGTAAGGGTGGCTCATTCTCAACAAGTTGTTTGCATGCAAGGCACTCAAAAGTAAAGGCTTAATATGTCAACAGAGACAATTAACTCAAGGGTGAAGCTTATTGTACAACATCCAAAAAAAAAACAAAGTTAGAACAAAAGGCTTTCAGTAATCATCCCTGTGGAAGCCTTTGGGAAGGTGCAGATTGCCGTGGGGAATCAACAATCATTTAACAGGATTTGATGACATCAGTGTGAGTCACGCTAGTGTGTAAAACTAGCATGAGGTCATTTTAAGCTAATCAGATGGGTGGCTGGAGAAAGGTGCCATTCACTATTTATTACCTCTACTGGCAACCAAAGGACTGGATTTAGCTGATGGAAACCGAGGGCTTAATGAATCAGGCTAAATGAGGAGGGCGGTGGTAATTGTGTCATTAGGGCACTAATAGTGGGAATCTGTCGACCTCTTCTACTGGCCCTAAGGCAACTCTTCCAAAGGTGATTCTCTGGTCATTTAAAAAGCTTTCTGCTTTCAGCTGTAGATCCTTTCTTACTGCAGTCCCTGAAAATTCTGGGTTATGAGGAGTTTGTTCTGAGTCACTGGGGATGTTCGTTATGGGTCTGTAAAATGTTGGTGATGCCCACCAAATCCTCCTCCCATGACAGGTGTCTAATCAGCCAGTTGACATGACCACATAAAAAAAAAACAGTGAAGCTAATTTTATTGACTGGTTCCTGGAAACCTGTCTCATTTTCTTACTGTGCCATGGGGTCAGACAAGCACACCCATTATTGCAATTCAAGTGAGGTACCCTAAAAGGCGTATAAAGGGCTGTGGGGGAGGTGAGGCCCCAGAATCGAGACTCTTTGTCTCTTGACTGGTGGGTCAGGACCTGCTCTTCAGAATAGCTCTCACAGACACTCATAAGACAGGCTGAAATAGGGACAAGGGAAGAGTTAAAAGGCTAGATGATATAAGACTCTGAGAAAATTGGTGTGAGGGCTGGAAGAGTAGGCTGAAAGAGATTTTATAAGATGACATAGATAGGATGTGGTGGTTTAGTCGCCCAGTTGGGTCCAACTCTTTGCAGCCCCATGGGCTGTAGCCCGCCAGGCTCTTCTGTCCATGGGATTCTCCAGGCAAGATTAGTGGAGGGGGTAACCATTCCCTTCTCCAGGGGATCTTCCCAACTCGGAGATCGAATCTGAGACTCCTGAGTTGCACGAGTATTCTTTACCTACTAAGTCACTGGGAAGTCCCCATAGATGGAGTAGCAAAAGCAATAAAAATTAAGAGCTTCAAATTTCAGTTTGAGTATATGGGAAAGAAGTGAAATAAGGAACCAAAATGAAGAAGCAAGGGAAGAGGCATTTTGAGGAGGGAAAAAAGATAACTTGGGTTTCTGAAAATGGTATCTGAAAAGGCGCAGACACCCAGGAAGAGAGAAGACAGAAAGGCAGGGACCTAGACCCACAATGGACCCTGCCCACTGCAGTGATGCTCAGACTCAGATGGAGCAGGAGCGGGGAGGGCCCAAAACCTGGGCTACCAATTCTAGGATGCAGAGATGGCAGATAGCAAGGAGATAAAACATGACAGGAAGCAGTGCTCAAGCTTGAGCATCCATCAGAATCACCCCGAGGGTGTGTTCTGAGGGACTGCTGGGCGGCCCCAGGGTTTCAGATTCAACAGGTCTCTGGTAGTGGATCTAAAAATTGCATTTCTAACCAGTTTCCAGGTGCTGATCTGGGGACCACACTTTGAAAACCACTGGTGTAGAGGGAGAAGTAGGGGCTTTATGTTTAGAAGGATTTGAGATCAGCTTCCAACCCCATCAAGTTATCTAACCTCTCTAAGCTTCGGTTTTCTCAAGAGGAAAGTGAAGGAAAAAAACTGATCCTGACTATGAAGGGTACGTGTGTAACCTATTAATAGTGTCTGGCATATAGGTGGTGTTCAGTGTGTTCTTAGAGGCAGGTAGGTAGGAGGGAGTGGCTGGTAGGTAAGTAGACAGTCATGAAGGATAGCAGAAATTTGCCAGACACGGGCAGGGAGAGAGGAGATGGTAGGTCGTACAAGGAAGTCTGCGATCAAAAGGAGATGTGGGGGGAAAAGGAGATATGTCCATGAAGAACTGACCGGTGTTTCCCAAGGGGTCAAGGGAGGGGGAAGGAATGGACTAGCATTTTGGGACCCACAGATGCAACTGTTCCATACAGGATGGATAAACAAGGTCCTATTGTATAGCACAGGAAACTGTATCCTATGATAAACTTACGGAAAAGAATATGAGAAAGAATATGTATAACGGGATCAACTTGACCGTACAGCAGAAGTTAACACAACATTGAAAATCCACTATACTTCAATAAAATGCAATTAAAATAAAAAAAGCAGATATGTCAGAAGAGTAGCCTGAGCCCAAGAGCATTCAGCCCCATATGCTTCTTTACCCTGATACTTAGGCTTGCCAGCAGGGTTACTGACTGTTTAACGATACAGCTGGGGAGCAATAATAAGCATGGTGGCCAGACGGGGCCCAGTAAGAGACAATGGCCCAAACCGTGACGATGCCTGGGCTTCCCTGGCCGTGTTGTCAGGTGACCGTGTCTTCAAAGGAAGACACACACTCCTAGTCTTAGAGGTTGGGGTTGGGGAGTAAAAGATGGGTCCAGACTACCATCACCAAGATGCTTCTCTTTTTCTGGGCAAAGCTTACGGCCCAGCATGGTGCTAAGAATAGGGAGTCAAGGCAGGAAGTGGGGAAAAAAGAGAAAGGTAGCAAATTCTGTTAAAAACAGAACCAGCCACATAATTTGCAGGTCCCAGTGCAAAAGGAAAAGGTGGGGGCCACGGTTTGGAAAGTGTTAAGAAGCTCAAGCTAGCATCAGCATGTGGAACCCAGAGGGGGACCATCCTCAGCGTGGACCCTGCCGTATGTCTGCGGTACCGGGGACTGGGTAAACAAGTAGCCTGTATTTGCAAACTCTGAAGCTCGGTTCACTGGCCTTGGGAAACTCTCAAAAAAGAAACTCCAAAAGAAAGAAAATCTCTTTTCTCCCATCTCCAGGTTGGCCAAAAAATTCTTTTGGGTTTTTCCATCGCATCTTATAGAATCCTTCAAGTGCAAACAGGTGGCCTCTACAGCGTGTGGGGGCAGCGGAGGAGGCACGGAGGGTCCCCTGATACTTTGAGGGCTTCTCAGGTGGCTCATCGGAAAAGAATCTGCCTGCAACACAGGAGACGCGGGTTCCGTCTCTGGGTTATGCCCTGGAGGCGGAAGTGGCAACCTGCTCCGGTATTCGTGCCTGGGAAATACCATGGACAGAGGGATCTGGTGGGCGACAGTCCACAGGGTCTGAAACAGGTGCACGGTGCTGAGCACGCGTGCACACGCACACCCGAGTGACGCTACCGCCGCTGGGCCAATTGAGCGCCTTCACCGCGGCTCCGTGAGCCCTGCCAGCCAGGCTCACGAAGGGGTGTGAACTTGAAGACCTGGTCTGAATCTTGGTTGTGAAAATTCCAAAGGCCCTTGTTCGGGATCCAGTTTGTGATTAAACTGTGGGTAAATACACCCTCAAACCAACCCCACGACCGCCGTCTCCGGGTCTCCACGGTGTCCTCGGATGTGAAGCAGTGCCTACGTTGGACACTAGGAGACAGCGTTGTCTAGCTGTCTGGTGAGGCCACATTTCAAGGGCTTTTTCCCCCTCTGTCTCAGGTTCCCCTTGCTAAAGGACTTTGAACGCTTATTGTAAAGAGGTGAAGGGACGGATGCTCAATTGTCTACTTCACAGCAACTTAAACATATTAGTTTTACGAGGGACTCTGCCAAAAAACAAAAATGCAAAGACGCCTTTGAGGGCCGGGTGCTGTTACTAACTCCACTATGTAAAACGTTCAACCAAAACCCACAGGGTCAAAAGCTGATTTCAAGACAGGCTGAAAGAGATTCTGGAACTGAAGAAAGTGAGAGTTAGCTGCAGAGTCGTGTCCAGCTCTTTGCTCTTTGCTATCCAATGGACTGTAGTCTGCCCTGCTCCTCTGTCCATGGGATTCTCCATGCCAGAGAACTGGA
>SRVM01002193.1:0-11940 GCA_007570785.1 Antilocapra americana
TTTTTTTTAATCCTGTCCTCTGCGTACCTACCTCACTGTGTTTCCAGAAATGCTTATTTCCCTTTGTGATGCTTCTGGTGTCATGCTTACATCTGAAATTTTTAAGTAGTTATTTAAAAATATTGCTTATATATTCAGTATTGTACAATATTCCCTTGTAGTGACACCTGAAATTTTTGTTTTCCTTTCATTTTTCCTAAGGTCTTACTGTCTCGTGTTTCATCAATGTGGAGAAAAATATATCTTCATGTTTTTATCTCATCTTCCCTGAACGCTCATATTTCTGCTTTGTGCTCTTGTTTTATCCAGATGAATTACTGAGATAAAATTTTAAAACTCATTTCATGGCAATTTGCTTGGTCTCAAATTTTTCCTGCTCCATGGTAAAAATTCTTCATCTGCCATTTATTTTGCCTTGTTTTTTCCACCTCATTCTTTCTTGTATCTTTTCATAGTTCCTGGAGTAGCTTTTTTTTTTGTAATTCATTTATTAAATTTTAAATAAGGTAAGTTTTCCCCAGACTATCTATTTACTGGAGTTTTGTGTGAAAGAGGTCAGAATTATTCAAGATTAGTAGAAACTGTCCTCGTAACACAGGGTATGCGTGTGAGTCAGTTCCTTTAGGTTTTGCTTCTCTGCAGCCTACTTGAGGTCAGCAACAAAGAGATGTCACAGTGCTTCTTTCTCCTTTCCTCTCCTCCCTCAGCAACAGACTACTTCCTGAAACTATGATTAGTCCCCAAAAATATGATTAGCAAGAAATCAGCTATTTCTAGCTCAAATCTACTTCCTCAGCTTTTTCTTGGTACCAAACTGAGTCCAAAGAGGTTCTCCCCACCAGAACCTCACTTCATTGTTGCAAATGAGTGGTTATTGGTTTTCATCTTAAGCTACGCCTTTTAGTCATGGATTCTGTTGCTTTTTTCACATCCTCCGCTCTGGGTTCCATGCTTCTCTGTATCTCTGCTTGACCCTTGCCACTTTTGGCAATCCTTCCTGTTTTAGTTTCAGAGACTGTCTCATTTCATTAGATATGGGGTTGGCATTACTGTTTTTCACTTTCCTGTTATTTATAGGTGTTTTCTAAAAGAAGAGGCAGGAAAACCCAACTTTTTTCATATTAATATTCAGACACCTTCAGAAAATAGTTTTGCATTAATTCTGCCTGGTATTTAATAGGCCCATTCAATGCAAGTCCCTCCTGAGTTCTGGTATATGTTCTTTTCTTATACCTCTGATACTCTCCTCTCTTATTCTCACAGTTCTATATGTACAATTTTAGTTATATCTACCCTCCATGTCTGTTAATGTTACTTTTCTTTCTTTTTTCTTCCTTCCTTTTTTCCTCCCTATTTCTCCATTTCTTTCTGTCTTTTGGGGCATATCATATTCAAAGAATCTTTCAACTCAATTTTCTAACTTTTTAATTGCATAGTCAAACCAACTTTTAGGCCTAGCAATTATTTTTTAAAATTTCCATAAATTCTGATTGTTTCCTGGGAAGTATCTCTTTTTTGAATGTAATATACTTTCAAGTAACTGTGAGGATATTAACTATTTCTAATCTGTTTCCATTAACTATATTTTTAGTTCTGTATGTTGAATTTGGTGCTTTCTTTCATGTTGTTGATTCCTTTCAAATGTTTATTGGTTCTTAGTTGTCTGTTCTATTTGTAGGTGCAAGCCTAGACTAAATTTCATCCATAGTTGGAATGCATTTTCTCACTTCAAATGAAAACTCCTGCTTACCTGGCAGTGAATGCATGTTTTCATTAGAGAAATCTGCCTCGTGGGATTGTGGAAGGCCAGGGTGACTATGAAGGTAAACTTCTCTTTTCAGTTTTGGTTCCCTGACCCTCTGGGCAGTGTCCTTTTCCTCCAGTCTTAGCTTACTCTGGAGCAGTGGTATGCTGGTAAATGTTTAACTAGCTCTAGGGTGGAGGAAAGGAAGCCCCGATGTGCAGCATTTGCTGATTTCCATGGTATAAGTTCTGCTACTCTGGCCAGTTTCAAGCTGGCGACTTAACAATACTGAATGGGAATTGGGAAGAGATGTGCAGACTCCCAAGAGCCTGTCTTGGGAACACCACTACTCTGGGTCTGCTGTGATAAATAACTGCTTCAGAAAACTGTACCTGTGGCTCTCATCGGAGCCCAGACAATTAGAGCCAGCTGCCGTGGGAGCAACTCCAGGAGTTGGTGAGTTGGTAGAGTTTACAGGTATAGGCTTTCCAGGCAGTGCATTGGTAAAGAATCCATCAGCCAGTGCATGAGCCACAAGAGACACAAGTTTAATCCCTGGGTTGGGACGATTCCCTGGAGTAGGAAATGGCAACCCATTCCAGTCGTCTTGCCTGGAAAATTCCATGGACAGAGGGGCATTAAGGGCTACAGGCCATGGGACCACAAAGAATTGGACATGACTGAGCAACTGAGCAGAAGCAGAAGCAGAGCTGGGGTATGGCTCAACTGTTTTTCGCTTTTGTTAACTACTCGAGTGCCCTGGTCCATGTAAGGGTTTTAGTTTCTTCTGCTCTGCCAGATTTTTCTGTCAATTAGTTTCATTTGTTTTTGAAAATTTCTTACTGTATTGGTCTGCTGGAAGCACCCTTTATGGTCTTCCTGTACTGCTTTGAATTTATTTTTCTATTTCTTGGCCATATGAATGAGAACAGAAGGAGAGGGAAAGCAAAAGTCCTTCTATCTGATGCCTTAACTTTTCGTTAGAAGTCACTTCCATTTATATCTTGGAGGCTGATGCTATGACCAGTGGTTTTCCTGCAAGCTCACTGTCCCGAAAGATGGCTGACTAACCAGGCCACTGGCTCACAGAAGTTTCTGGGGCAATTTGGCTTACTAATTGAAGCCTTTCCACTGGGCTCCAATTGGGGAAAACTCTGCTCTGTTCATGGAGGCCACCCATAATGGCCAGAGAGGCATGACCCAGGAGGTGCTCTGTCCCTGAGGTGGAGAATAGTTAGCGGCCTGGGGTCAAAGGTGTCTTCCTCCCTCAGGTGGCCAGAAGCAGAAGGATGCAGGTCAAATGACGAGGCTGCCCAGATTTGTTCAAAATGTGGTTGAAGGTGCTCAGCTCTAGATCTCTCTTTTTATTTATTCATTGGCTGTGGCTGAGTCTTTGTTCTGATGGGCAGGCTCAGTAGTTAAAGCATGAAGACTTAGTTGCCCTGTGGCATGTGGGATCTTAGTTCCCTGAGCAGGGATTGAACCCATGTCCCCTGCATTGGAAGGTAAATTCTTAACCGCTGGACCACCAGTGAAATCCCAGCCCTAGATCTCTTTCATGTTGACTCCTTGGTTGATGGCACTTGGACTCCAACAATGGAAGGCCCTCTCTGGCCAGAAGCAACTTTTACTTCACCCTGGAAATATGGGCAGGTGGGCACAGAGCTGAGTCCCTGGGATGGAATCCTCTGTAGGCTAGCTATGTGTCAGGCACTATATGAGGCCTCTACACAAGTTAATTCCTTTAACCTTAATGACAGTTTTCTAAAATACGTATTATTATTATCCTCAACTTACAGATGAAGAAACCAAGACACAGAGAGGTCACATGGTCAGTAAGTGGTGAAGGAAAGATTTAAATCCAAGAAGTCTTATGACAGTTGTCATGAGTCAGCAGAGGCGGTGGCTGCCAGGTAGGTGTGTAGATAGGTATGCAGTCGCTTCCTCCCTAATGGAAAATTCCCAAAGCTCTGTGAAACAATCAGGTCCTTCCAAGGTGGGCAGGGTTATCTGTGGGTTCAATAAACTATGTCACAGGTCACATCAAAGAGTCAACTTTACAGCAAACTTATGTTCTTTGATTGACTGCATTTCACAAAATACTATTTTTCATTCCACATGTTCTTCTAATAATGTGACTCTGACACCCTTCCCTGTGAGAGGTGGTGTCTGTTTCCTCCACTTGAATCTATGCAACATTGTGACTACAATGAAAATAATACATGACTTTTGAGGTGAGGTCGTAAAAAGCTGTACCACATCTATCTGGTTCTCCTGGGACTCTTGATCTTGACCCCCAAGCACCATGCTGTGAAGAAGCCTGTGGGCCATGGGAGAGATCCAGATAGCCAGGAATGAGGCCCAAGGAATACATTCCCATCTGGTAGCCAACAGCTAGAACCAACTCACCAACCATTTGAATGACACATCTTGAAAGTGGGTCCTCCCATTTCCAGGAATCCACTCCAGCCAATGAAATGCAGAGTAGAGATGGCAGTTCCCTTCTAAGCCCTGCCCTAATTGCAGAGTCATGTGCAAAGCATTGTTATTGTTTTAAGCCAGTGAGTGTTGAAGAGGTTGGTTTGTTATGCAGTAATAGATATTACTACATGTCTGAATAGTACTTGCTTGTCTCCATAAAATCCAAAGCTTCAGACTCATAGGTGGGACTTACCCTGAAGGCTCTGGTGGTGATCACATTTCCCCCACAACTTCTGCCACACTGTTGAGTTGTTTCATGGGAGAGAGAATACATAGAGTATGTTTATAACCTTCCCTTGATTTCATTTTTTACTCTAACATTTTTAATCTCTTTAGAATGTATTTTAGTTTAAGGCATGATACAGGAATCTAACAATTTTTTCAAGTTGTAACACAACTGTTTGTTACATTTTCCATCATTTCATTATTGATTTAAAACAGCACTTATAATCATGATTTGGGACCCTAAAGTCAATATTATCAAGGCAAAGGTGAGCAAAAAATAAGCCTGCTGGAAAGAAGGGGATACCAAGTAACCTTGTGGATTTTGACCTATACACTCAATGAAGAGGGCAAATGTCTGCTAAAAATTCATAATTCACAAGCTAGCACTTACATGACCTTATAGCCTGAATTCATGCTGTCTTAAAAAAAAAAAACTAAACTGAAGCAGAGAACTTACTTCAGTGTCCCTGGGTTACTTACATGCCAAATAAGTAGCACAGGCAAACTTAAATCCTCTCTGGAGGACAATAATTTCAGTCCATGTCAACCCATGCCTCAAGAATTTCTACAAATAAAATTCCAAGGAATCCGAAAGCTAATTTAAAAATCACAAAGTCCAAGGAAACCAGCTACCATAAGTGAAAGAGATAACAGAGGTACCAGAATCAGACACACAACAAACTCAGATCATGAAACCACCAGACACAGAGTATGAGTAACTAAGTTGAGTATATCTAAGAAAAAAAAAAAGAGAGAGATTGAAAATAATGAGCAAGGAATTAGAGACTATATAAAATGACCAAATCTGAAAAAGAATCACCTAAAGCTTTTAGTTTATTTTAGTAAAATAATTAAAACTTAAAACAGTGGAGAAATTAAAGGTAGATCAGTCAGAACTAAAGAAGAATTAGCCACTTGGAAGATAGAAAGAAGAGTCTCTGAGGACAGTTAGGAAGAAATAAAAAAAATAGCTACAGGACAAAAGATAAAAGTGAATTCTAACAAACATTTATGGTTCCAGAAGTAGATAAGAGGTTAGATTAGTAAATAAGAGAAGATTTACAAAAAGATTGATTGTTTAAAAAGAGAATCATAAAAATTACTATTTTTTAAGGATAATTTTATTTATTATTTTTGGCTGTGCTGAGTCTTTGCTGCCGTGCAAGCTTTTCTCTAGTTGTGGAGAGCAGGGGCTACTCTTCACCGTGATGCATGGACTTCTCCTGGTGGTGGCTTTTCTTGGGGAGCAGGGGCGCTAGAGCACACGGGATCAGTAGTTGTGACTCCCGGGTTCTAGGGGCTTCCCAGGTGGTGGTATTAGTAAAGAACTTACCTGTCAAGGCAGGAGACATAAGAGACATGGGTTCAAACCCTGGATTGGGAAGATCCCCTGGAGGAGGTAACAACAACCCACTCCAGTGTTCTTGCCTGGAGAACTTCATGGACAGAGGAGCCTGGTGGGCTGCAGTCCATGGGGTTGCAGACAGTCAGACACGACTGAGCGACTGACACACACACCCAGGTTCTAGAGCACGGACTTCATGGTTGTGGCACGTGGCCTCTGTTGCCCCATGGCGTGTGGGATCTTCATGGACTGGGGATCAAAGCCACGCTTCCTGCATTGGCGAGCAGGTTCTTTACCAGTGAGCCACCTGGGAAGCCCCTAAAAGTTATTAATAGACATAAATCTTCAAACTTAGTAAGTCCGTGGTATCTCAAGTAAGATAAATAAAAATATTTCCACATTCAGATACATCATGGTGAAATACATACCAGAGACTAAAAAAAAAAAAAATATTTTAAACAAACATACAAACAAACAAAAAAAGCAGCTAAGATGAACACTGATTTCCCAACAGCAACAATATAAGGCTCAAGAGAGGGATATAATATCTTCCATGTGCTGAGTGAAAATAAATGTCAACCTAGAATTATCTACCCAGCCAAAATGCTCTCAAGAAAGGAAGCAAAATTAGGAAAAAATTTTTCAGACAAATAAAAATAGATTTGACTACAATAGATCCTTTCCAAAGGAAATTCTAAAGTCTATACTCATATAATGACTTTGGACAAAAAATGTGACACACATACAAATTGAAATGATAAAGGAAGACTACAAAAGGATAATATAATGTATGGGCAAATCTAAAAAAAGTCAAATATATAAAATAAATATAATGTATACTTTATGGAGACAAAAGAAGAGAACTAAAGCACTATTCAATAATGGCACATAAGTGGGAGAGGGTACTGATTAGAGTTAAAGCATGCTAGGGTCTAGGGATTGTTCCAAACAAAGGGAAAGGATACTGATTAACTTAAATATCATTGAATGACATGTTAGGTATGCAGGTAAAAATAGCTGAAGTTAACATAAAATACTAAAATTAGAGGATTGTTGCTATTGTTTAGTTGCTAAGTTATGTCTGACTCTTTGTGATCCTATGGACTGTAGCCCTCCAGGTTCCTCCATCCATGGGATTTCCCAGGCAAGAATACTAGAGTGGGTTGCCATTTCCTTCTCCAAGGGATCTTTATGACCCAGGGATTGAACCCACATGTCCTGCATTGGCAGGCAGATTCTTTACCACCGAGCCACCTGGGAAGCCAAAATTAAAGGATATAACTTTCAGATTAATAGAGAAAGATGGGTTAAAGAAAGAAGAAAAAGTTAAAAAAAAAAAGAGGTCAAGGAAAAAGAAAAGAAAGAGAATACTGTGAGACAGATATAAAGTAGAAATGAACCTATATATAACTCTTTTGAGTCAGACTGGATTTTAAAGACAAATTCCACTGGGGGACGTCCCTGGTGATTCAGGGGTTTAGAATCTGCCTTCCAATGCAGGGAACACAGGAGTCTCTGGTTCCATCCCTGGGTTGGGAAGATCCCCTGGAGAAGGAAATGGCAACCCATTCCAGTATTCTTGCCTGGAAAATTTCCATGGACAGAGAAACCTGGCAGGCTACAGTCCATAGGGTCACAAAGAGTTGGCCATGACTGAGCACACACATACAACAGAACAACCCAAAGAAGAGCCAATCGATTGTCTGAATGCCAAGATTATTGCTTCCTACTCTACTTTGCAGCAGTTCTACCCACTGATGATTATCGGGGCCAATCACCCCTAGCAGTAAAATAAGTCCCTTTTTAACCTGCTGGCTTACTGACATAAAAAGCCTAACATGACCTGGTAGCAACAGCAGCTTTTAAGTTTAGTGAGATTCCTCCTGTTGACCCTACAGAAACATCTCCTTCTGGGAAACAAGATCTTTCGATCATAGTCAAGAGCCTAAGACTGTGGGAGCAGGAAGCACAGTTCCCAAGTGTGTCACTGGGAGTGAGTGTGTGGGGCTGCCTCCAAGGGTTCTGTTGGGGCACCCACTTTAGCAAATGCTGAATGGGGCATTGCCCATCAGCCGAGGGCAATGGTCAGGAGAAGAAGGCACCTGTGGGTTTTTTTAAGCCTACCTTTCGTCAGCTGGGGCTTCGATGATTGGCTTTGCAAAGAGCATCTTTGTGGGCACCAACAGAGTCTGCTATACTCCCCTACTGCTCGGGAGAGTTTTAGGAAAGAAGGTTTAATTCACCTCACCCGCTTAAGTACTCCAACGTGCTGAGGTGCTGGCTAGCGAAGAGTAAGAGAACATGGAATGAACATGGAGGAAGGGTGGTAGACATATCAACTAGTGCTCTAACTAGTTGAAAAGAAGAAAAAAAGATGGTAGCAGCCACCCACGGTCTCTTGCTTGAGCTATTATTAGTATATTGTGCATAGTTACAGATTTTCTTTCCTACCACTCCCTTTCTGCTGCTAATTAATACATATCAGTTGTAGATAATTTAAAATTTTAGTTCTTAAGATAATGGGTTGGCCAAAAAGTTTGTTTCAGTTTTCCTACATGATCTTATTGGCCAAGCCAATATAAGCTATCAAAAGTTCAGGTGACAGCAGAAAGTTTTTAAAACATCTGGGAATTCAATTAGGTTTTTTTTGTTTGCTCTAATTCTTTGAGCCCATCTCTGAAGCAAATAAATGCTTGCTGAGGTTCTAAAGCCTATCGGTGGTGAAGGTTAGGAGGTGAAGCGAGGAGAAAAGAAATGGCAAGGCACTCCAGTATTCTTGCCTGGGAAATCCCATGGACAGAGGAGCCTGGCGGGCTATACAGTCTATGGGGTGGCAAAGAGTCAGACACCAGTGAGCAGCTAAACCAAATGCTTAATGTTACCAAATTTTCATCTGACACATAAAGTCAAAATTTATTAAAACGCATTGATTCATATTGTTATAAAAGAATAAATAAATAATGGGAAAGAAAAACCTCTTCCTTAGAATGTCCACTAAAATGTAGAAAAATAGCATAATAAGAATGAAAAATCAATATAGTAATAATTGATTCAGGCAAGAATAATCAATAAATGCTAAAACTAGTGGGTGACAGTTTAATCAGAAACAGGATTTGTGTAATTTCAAAGTATAAGCCCACAATATACTTTTAGTCGCCAAGGGGAAAATAGTAACTTTAGATTTGAGAAATGTGGTAGACAGGACCATAAGAGATTAAAGTTGACATCTCTCATAACAGTACAGATTGGCATAATATGTCTCAACATTACAATGCTTCTGCCAAAAATTCATATTTCTTAATCTAACAGACAGAAAATAATATGAACCCAAATGGAGGGACATGACATGAAAAATTTGGTTTATCATCTTCAAAAATGTCAATGTTATGAAAGACAGTGACTGGGGGAAATCTTACCAGGTTGAAAAAGCTAAAGCAATGCCACCTGAATATGATGAGTAATAAGGGAATTTTCTTTAGTTATTAGTGATATTATCAGAATAAACTAGTAAAATTTGAAAAATAATGCAAATTAGATCCAAATTTTTATCATTTTTATGCACTCATAAAAGAGAATATTTTAGGACAACATACTAAAGAGGCATCTTCAGCTTGTACTCAAATAGTTTAGGAGGAAGAAAAGAACATTAGTTATCTATTTCTTTGAATGAATTACCTCGAAACTTAGAGACTTAAAAAAACAATAATATTTACCCATTAATGCTTATCCAAGTGAATACCCTATGTTCACACAAAAATCTGTATGTGTAGGTGTACAGTAGCTTTAGTCATAATTTTCCTAAACTGGAAACAACCAAGATGTTCTTCAACAAGTGAAGGAATAAATATACTGCAGTGTCCCCATACAGTGGAATACTACCCACTGAAAATGAGTAAACCATTGATTTGTGCAATATGAATGAATCTTAAAAGCATTTTGCTAAGTGAAAGAAGTCAGACTCGAAAGGTTATATACTCTCTGATTCAATTCCTATGATACTATTAAAAAGGCAAACCTGTAGGGATGGAAAACATATCAGTGGTTGCCAGAGCTTGGAGGAAGGGAAAGTAGTTGACTTACAATGCAGCCGCATAGGAAAATCTTTTAGGGTGATGGAACCGTTCTGAATGGTTTCAGGACAGTGAAGAAATGATTTGTTACATTTGTCAAAATCCATAGAGCTTTCACAGTATGCAGATTTAAAAAACAAACCAGGATGCTGGGGGAGATGAGAATCAAAGTCTGAAATGCAGGTTGAGACAAGGGACTCTAATTGTATCATGAGAGTATGACACAACCTCACTGAAGGGATTGCAGAAAAAGGAGCTGACCTAAGCCACTTTGGAAAATGATTTTATGACTGAATACTATATGTCATCACTGGACTCTAGTAAGCTGTTTTTCTCAGTGGTACAGGCTAGTAATTCCAAAACTACTGTACATGTTTACTAGGGTTGAACAAATAAGTAAAGGTGTTGAAGATAACTGGAGCCAGGCTTATTACTTTCAGAGAAAGAAGTTAAAATAAAGCAAAGCAAGAGTAGGAGGCAGGACTAGACTGGATTCGCATTGGAGACACTATCAGGATATCCTGACATTACTTTGACGTCAAATTATCATGACGATATCTCCAGTTCCATGATCTTTATATACTTACATAGGAGTAACCAGGACTTCGCAGGTGGCTCAGTGGGAAAGAATCCACCTGCCAGACAGGAGATGTAGGTTTTATCCCTTTGATGGGAATATCCCCAGGAGAAGGAAATGGCAACCACTCCAGTATTCTTGCCTAGGAATCCCATGGCCAGACGAGCCTGGTGGGCTACAGTCCATGGGGGCGCAAAGGAGTTGGACACGACCTGTCGACTAAACAACAACCTAGTAATAAACGCAGAGACGTGGTGATAGATGGGCTAGTGTACATGCATTTCCTTGCTCTGTCCGTTGAGAAGATGTAGGCCCAGCGATACACCAGCAGCAGTTAGCATAACCAGCACCCAGATGTTAGTTTTTAAAAGCCATTCTCTAGAAAAAGGAACTAAGACTCCTTAGAAAAATAGCTGATTTTAGGGCTGGGGCAGGAAATACACAGGATGAGTCTGGAGCGTCAGTTAATTGCCAGAAAGCAAAAGCTAAAAATTAGAATGAAAAAGAATGGGGACATGTTAAAATTACACAGAACCTAAAAGGGAAGGAAACCCCAAAAAGAGGAGATACGTATACACATACATATATATTTCTATATATTCACTTCGTTGTATAGCAGAAGCCAGCAAAACATTGTACAGCAACTATACTCCAAAAAAAAAAAAAAGTTTTTTCACTCCAGTAAAAAATTTTTTTAAAAGTACACAGAAACCAACCTACAAGTGTTCCCAGTGGTCAAAATGCAAAGAATCTGAGCAACAAAGTAGTGACAGTATTAGACTATTATCCAAAGAATTAAAAAAAACCATGAATTTGTACTGGTATAAATAATTAGATATACACATTCATGCCTTAAGGAGAAGGGTCACATCTTCTTTAGAGAGGAATTCCAAATAACACATGTAGGTACATTCCCTTCTGGGAGATGAGGTTTAATTCCTTTCCTCTTTAGTGTGGGCTGGACTCCATGACTCGCTTCAAGAGTCTGGAAAGAGGAAAGAGGAAATTTGTAATTTGACTACAGAGAAACTGGCTGCTATCACTTTACCAGAGTGATCAAAGTTAACATCATTAGTGATAACTCATATTAATATCAAGTACCTGGTGATATGACGCAGTGAGAAGGACACTTTGTCTTTGTAGAAGTCTTCAAAAAAACATTCACAACTCCAGTTCAATAACAAGGAAACATTGGACAATTCAGAATTGAGAAGCATCAGCCTCCTTTTCACTAGATTCACAAATGAGATCAAATGGTTGCTGTGGAAGATTAGGAAAAATAAACAACGTAAAGTCACATTTTCTTCTTACAATATGATGATCTAACTGGAACAGGCATTCCCATGGAGAAGCCAGTGCTGACCCAGCACAGAAGTCTGGCGCAGCAAAAGGCCTGCGAGGTAGATGAATGAACACATAAAAGAAGGATAAACCCACCGAGCTTAACAAATCCACTCTCTCACCTGCTGTGCCCTGAAACATGAAAAAAAGAATCACT
>SRVM01002196.1:0-11744 GCA_007570785.1 Antilocapra americana
GCTGGAGAAGACTCGTAAGAGTCCCTTGGACTGCAAGGAGATCAAACCAGTCCATCCTAAAGGAAATCAACCCTGACTATTCACTGGAAGGACTGATGCTGAAGCTCCAAACTTTGGCCACCTGATGTGAAGAACTGACCCATTAGAAAAGACCCTGATGCTGGGAAAGACGGAAGGCAATAGGAGAAGTGGGTGGCAGAGAATGAGACATCTAGACAGCATTACTGACTCATCAGACGTGAATTTGAGCAATAGTGAGTGACAGGAGCTTGGCATGCTGCAGGCCGTGGGGTTGCAAAGAGTCAGATATGATTTAGCAACTAACCACAGTAACAAGACAAGACACCCACTTTGGATTCTGGCTGTTAACCAGCTATATTTTTAAATTTTTATTCGATATTTTCAGACTTGTAGATGCACCTTGCCTTGCTCAGGAAAGCTAACAGCTTAGATGATTATAGCATAATTATTAGCATAAAGAAGAAATACATTAAAGAGTTTACTTAACTTTACCAGTGTTTACATTAGCTTCGTTTTTCCTGTCCCAAGATCCAAGTCAGAATAGCACGCTGCAGCCGCTCTAGCAGACAGTAATGGAGGCACCCCATTTTGTCAGCCCTTCTTCAGCTCTTGTTCTCGCCACACATTTAACCTACAGCTGTTTGTTCTCCCTCTCTTTCTTGCTTAATTGCACTCTGAAAATGTTTACCCTCTAACTACACCCCTCCAAGACAACGATCTCACAGTCCTTTCCTCTGGGGGCATTCTTCATTCCAGAAAGAGTGTTACAGGGTGGTGACCGCAAGAAACATCAGGACCTGTCCTGGGATCACCTGAGGTCCTGGAATCACCCCAAAGATCTCGATGGCTCCAGGAAAAGGAGAAGAATGCAAGACCTCATCAACCCTGATCCTTACCTTCAGTCCCACTTGCCATCCTAAAACTATAAGGCCTCAGAGAAAAAGAGAAAAAAAATGTAGATTCAAATCCATTGAAAGCACAAAGGAAAAAGAACAAACCAGAAGACTTCCTCCAGCATCTGAGGAAGGTGCGCAGCCTTGGAAGCGCTGTTTGCTGTGGCTCCCTTGACTGGCAAAGTGACACGGCCGCTCCTGTCCGCTCCTCCAGACTCTGTCGCCATGTCTCTTTTAGACATTAGCAGAGAGAGGCCGTCTTTTGGCCACACAGTTAAAGTCTATCTCTTCAGTTTCCTGTTATCGGAGACTGCCTCCTTCTCTTTCCTCTTCCTTCGTGACCTTGATGCTTTTTAAAGAAATTGGTCATATGTATACCCATGGCAGATTCATGTCAATGTATGGCAAAACCAACACAATAAAGTAAAGGGGAAAAAAAAAGAAAGAAAGAAATTGGTCAAGTATTTTGCAGAACGTCTCTCAATTTAAGTTAGCCTGGTTTTCTCTCATGACTAACTTGAAGTTATTCATTATGGAAAAAAGTACCAAAGGCCTATATATATGCCTTGTTCACATTATCAGAGGATGCATTACACTGATAAATATTTCTAGTAATAGTAAACTTGGTCGCTTAGCTAAGGTAGGGTCTGCCTGAATTCTTTACTGTAAAAATATGATTCCTTACTCTGTAATTTACATAAATTAGTATTTATAGATAATTATATATATGCAATATTAACATTCTTACTTAAATTGATATCATTTACTATGTCTTTTATATAAATTCATATATGTGTAAGAAAACAGACTATGTAAAGTTATTTCACTTATACTTTTTGGAATCCATCAATAAATTACATCTGCTGATTATTATGGTCATACAGACGGTAAAGAATCTGTCTGCAATGTGGGTGACTTGTGTTTCATCCCTGGGTTGGGAAGATCCCCTGGAGGAGGGCATCGCAACCTACTCCAGTGTTCTTGCCTGAAGGATGCCCAAGGACGGGGGAGTATGGCGTCTACAGCCCACTGGGTTGCAAAGAGTCGGACACGACTGAGTGACTAAGCACACATTCCATCACTATCTATCTCATGTTCTTAATATAAATGCTTAATAATAATCTATTATAGCCATAAATCCACATTTATTGAACTGTTTCCTCTACTGTTTGACTTTCACACTAATCATGATTTTTGTTGTTTATTTTTATTCATTTTTTAAAAATTTTATTGGAGTATAATTGATTTACAATGTTGTGTTACTTTCTTCTGTAGGTCGATATGGAATTACAAAATACACATAGGAAATTCTATCTGTTTATGTAAAGTAGTAGGAGGACTGGAGACCAATATATGGACATACGTGTGCTTGAATTCTGCCTCTGAAATTGATGTCTCTTTATCTTGGTCAAGCTTTTAACTGCACTGACCCTCTGTTTCCTCAACTACAAAATGGATTAGCTCTTCCAGAGTTTAAAAAGGAAGGAAACTTGAGACCCCTCTCTGTAGCTGATTTTTTGGGGGGCTTTGTGTGGAAGCACGTATGTGTGGGCCTTTGTGAGACTGTCATCTACTGGCTCATTATTCTTCAATCAAAACTGAAAATCATATTTTATAACTAAACAACGTGTAGAAGATGGTATCACTTTCTTACAGAAGAAGTTAGAAGCAATCCAAAATAATAATTTGGGAATTGAAGGAATCCAAAGTGTTCAGCGGCATAAGATTACTGTATACTGGAGACCCTTTGGATTCAGGGTAGAGAGACTTCGCAGAGCTTCCTTTATCTGACTGAGGGCAGAACTTCTGAGAGTGAGGCTGCCATAACCCCTGTCTCTGGGGCTGTTTGTCTGCAGGAAAAGACGCAGAGGCCGCCTGCCTCCATCGTAAACACACGGTGCCCCAGAGTCTCCCATCACCCATCTCTTCCCTTAGAAGCCCGTTTGTTTTTCTCACAGAAGCCGTTTCTCACTCTCCCTTTCCTCTATTGTGAAATTACTGAACAAGTAAAATTTTTGTGCACTTTTATGTACATATGAATAAACTTCATCTATTCTCCCATTAATCTACCTTTTGTCAGTTTAATCCACAGTCCTTTAATTAATAAACCCAAGAAAGTAAAAGAAAAGGTTTCTTCCTCGTGACAGAAAGTATTGCATATGTATATATGTATATGCACACATATAAAATGTAGTATAACGTATGGGCATCTGTTTCCAAATAACAATGAAAAGTATCTTTGTGAGTATGCTAATTTGAAGTATCATCTTTCTTTTCTCCAAAATTCTCACACATATTTAATAATGTACCCATATGTAGCATCAACTAATATTCTTAAAAGTTTCTGCCTGAAAATCATAGTCACTGAGCAAATATTTTTCTCATGATAATTCTTTTCATTGCTTCCTTGGTTTTGTGTTCCTTATGCTGTATATCAGAAGATTTAGTATTGGCAGCAAAAGGGTATAGAACACAGACAAGATTTTGGCTTTCTCCTGTGGGTAGCTAGAGCTGGTCCCCAAATAAGTAAAAATCACTGTTCCATAGAACAGACTCACTACTGTAAGGTGGGAGGCATATGTGGAGAAGGCTTTGTATCTGCCTCTCAAAGACCATGTCTTCAGGACGGTGAGAAGGATTCCCAAATAGGAACTAACCACAATCAGAAAAGTAGCCACCGATGTGGTTCCAGAGAGGACAGTAAATAAAGCTTCATTGTAATGGGTGTCAGAACAGGCAAGTTGGAAAAGCAGTGGGCTATCACAGAAATAGTGGTTAATGACATTGTGCCCACAGAAGGACAGACTGAGCGAACCAGACAGGTGGGTGAGTGAGTTGGCACAACCCAATAGATAAGAGGCAGTGGCCAGGCGGATGCAGAAGCTGGGTGTCCTGAGACCTTTATAGTGAAGAGGGCGGCAGACGGCCAGGTACCGGTCACAGGCCATGGCAGCCAAGAGGAAGCGTTCCGTGGTCAGGAACAAGCTGACAAAGGAGGACTGAAGGAGGCAGCCGCTGGAGGAGGTAACTTTCTGTCCTGCTACGGAGTTCGCCAACAGCTTGGGAATAAAGACTGAGGAATAGCAGAAATCCAGGAAGGTCAACTGGCTAAGGAAAAAGAACCTAGGAGAATGGAGCTGATCACTGACCAGGGTGATGGTGATAATCCCGACATGGCCAGGACAGTAATGAGAGAGATCAAGAGACACAGCACAAACAGGACTGCACTCAGCTCGGGGTATCCGTCAGCCCCGGGAGGATGGACTCCGTTACCCCGCTGACATTGCTGTCAGCCGTTTACGGGACTCCTCCAAGACGGATCTGCAGAGGGTAAGAGAAGAGAGAAAATAAGCAAGGAACAACCTGAACATATGAATTCCACTTACTAGCAGCTTCAGAAAACTGCATGGTTTTAGTTAATAATAATACCCTGGAGGTGAAAGTGAAGTGTTAGGCACTCCATCTTGTCCAACTCTTTGCGCCCCCATGAACTGTAAGCCTGCCAGGCTCCTCTGTTCGTGGATTCTGTAAGCAGGAATACTGGACTGTGCTGACAGTCCTTTCTCCAGAGGATCCTCCTGGCCCAGGGATGGAACCTGGGTCTCCTGCATTGTTGGCCGATTATTTACTGTCTGAGCCACCAGGTAAGCCTCAATAATAATAATAATAATCTCTAAT
Source organism: Antilocapra americana (assembly GCA_007570785.1). NCBI lineage: Eukaryota > Metazoa > Chordata > Mammalia > Artiodactyla > Antilocapridae > Antilocapra > Antilocapra americana. Next base: position 4,593 of record SRVM01002196.1, read on the forward strand.
AATTCAGTTTTTTCAAGTATGAAAAGTTTACCAGATATAAAACTTTATTTGGTACAAACTGTCACCAGCGCACTTCACCTGGCATTATGCGCCATAATAGAACCTCTAGAGAAGTTAAAGTCCTTGTGAAGTCCCTAGCAGGAGTCTTTAACAAAGAAAATTCAGGAGATAGATCCTGGATAACAGTATAGTCCAAGTTCCAGACATAAGACAAGAATCTCATATTTTAAGAGTGTACATGTGTTAACAAAGAGCAAAAAACAAATCAGTATTTAACAGGTAAATTCTTGAAACATCTAGCAAAATTATTCTCTATAACAACTTTTTACCTAGTCAGAAAGCATATATTAAGCAATAAAAACAACAAATGAGTAGAATATACATATATATGTATATACATATACATGTATATAATATCTTCTAAAGCCTCTGGATGAAAGTGAAAGAGGAGAGTGCAAAAATTGGCTTAAAGCTCAACATTAAGAAAACTAAGATCATGGCATCTGGTCCCATCACTTCATGGCAAATAGATGGGGAAACAATGGAAACAGTGTTTGGGCTCCAAAATCACTGCAGATGGTGACTGCAGCCATGAAATTAAAAGACACTTGCTCCTTGGAAGGAAGGTTATGACCAACCTAGACAGCATATTGAAAAGCAGAGACATTACTCTGCCAACAAAGATCTGTCTAGTCAAGGATATGGTTTTTCCAGTCATCATGTATGGATATGAGAGTTGGACTATAAAGAAAGCTGAGCACTGAAGAATTGATGCTTTTAAACTGTGGTGTTGGAGAGACTCTTGAGAGTCCCTTGGACTGTAAGGAGATCCAACCAGTCCATCCTAAAGGAAATCAGTCCTGGGTATTCATTGGAAGGACTGATGTTGATATTGAAACTCCAATACTTTGGCCACCTGATGCGAAGAGCTAACTCATTGGAAAAGACCCCGATGCTGGGAGGGATGGAAGGCAAGAGAAGAAGGGGACAACAGAGGTTGAGATGGTTGGATGGCATCACCGACTCAATGGACATGAATTTGAGTATGCTCCGGGGGTTGATGTTGGACAGGGAGGCCTGGCGTGCTGTAGCTCATGGGGTTTCAAAGAGTCGGACATGACGGAATGACTGAACTGAACTGAATAAAATTAATGATTATCCATAAAAATGGAAAATGAAAATTATGGGTGTCTAGAATATAGAAAGAAACAAATTTAAAAATTGTCTATCCTAACATACCTTACTTGTTAAAACTCACTCACTGCAGGAAGTCATTCTTTGCTCCTCCAATAGATATTTATTATTTCATCCTCTGATTTCCCATAGCATTGATTATCCAATGGCTTGAATTAGTCCATATCAGATGTTTTAAGATAAGACAGAAAACATTTTCAATATTTTTTAATCCTGGCAGTCAAATATGCTTTTGGCACACTTCATCCCATATCTGAATTTTTACCTGGGTATAATTATCCAGAAATAGTTAATTTTCTCTTAGGTTTTTATCATATAGCTCAAAGTACATAAAAGTCAATGTTCTTGTAAAGCAATTATCCTTCAATTAAACATAAATAAATTTTAAAAAGTAAGGTTTTAACTTTCCAACATAAATCACAGCAAGATCCTCTATGACCCATCTCCCAGAGTAATGGAAATAAAAGCAAAAATAAACATATGGGACCTAATTAAACTTAAAACTTTTTGCACAACGAAGGGAACTATAAGCAAAGTGAAAAGGCTTTGCTTATATCTTTACTATCCAAGTCATCAAGGATCACTCAATATTCAGTAATTTTCCTCAATACTGCCTTATAACAGCACTTTCCTTTTGCTATAAAGTCAGGTATATAAAAACAATCTTTGAATCTCAAGATTAGCTGTGATAATAGGACCAAATCAGTGACTATTTTTCCCTCAAATTTAACAAAATTCAATAGTTTGCAATAATTACTTTTAGTTGCCTTCAGAATGGGAGAAAATAATAGCAAATGAAGCAATGGACAAACAGTTAATCTCAAAAATATACAAGCAACACCTGCAGCTCAATTCCAGAAAAATAAATGACCCAATCAAAAAATGGGCCAAAGAACTAAACAGATATTTCTCCAAAGATGGCTAACAAATACATGAAAAGATGCTCAACATCACTCATTATCAGAGAAATGCAAATCAAAACCACAATGAGGTACCATTTCACACCAGTCAGAATGGCTGCCATCCAAAAATCTATAAGCAATAAATGCTGGAGAGGATGTGGAGAAAAGGGAACCCTCTTACACTGTTGGTGAGAATGCAAGCTAGTACAGTCCCAATGGAGAACAGTGTGGAGATTCCTTAAAAAACTGGAAATAGAACTGCCATATGACCCAGCAATCCCACTGCTGGGCATATACACCGAGGAAACCAGAATTGAAAGAGACATGTGTACCCCAATGTTCATCGCCACATTGTTTACAATAGCCAAGACATGGAAGCAACCTAGATGTCCACCAACAGATGAATGGCTAAGGAAGCTGTGGTACATATACACAATGGAATATTACTCAGCCATTAAAAAGAATGCATTAGAATCAGTTCTAATGAGGTGGATGAAACTGGAGCCTATTATACAGAGCATAGTAAGCCAGAAAGAAAAACACCAATACAGTATACTAACACATATATATGGAATTTAGAAAGATGGTAATGATAACCTGTATGTGAGATAGCAGAAGAGACACAGATGTATAGACCAATCTTTTGGATTCTGTGGGAGAAGGCGAGGGTGGGATTATCTGAGAGAATACCACTGAAACATGTATATTATCATATGTGAAACAGATCACCAGTCCAGGTTCGATGCATGAGACAGGGTGCTCAGGGCTGGTGCACTGGGATGACCCAGAGGGATGGGATGGGGAGGGAGGTGGGAGGAAGGTTCAGGATGGGGAATACATGTACACCCATGGCTGATTCATGTCAATGTATTGCAAAACCAACACAATATTGTAAAATAATTAGCCTCCAACTAAAATAAACAATTTTTTTAAAAAAGCAAGGTTTGACATCTAATATATTGGGGAAATACTTTGTTAAATAATTTTTAAAGAAGGTTGCCTTTACTGCAGAACTTTTAGCAGTGCATAGTATAGACTATGCTTTGTGAGTTCCAACAAAATAAATAAATATAGAACATGCTTCATATCCAATTAACAGTTGAATATATTTTCACTAAAAATTAATGAATATGATGTTTCAAAATCCCCACTTTGGAAATAATACTTCCTGACATTGAGTGAAGAATGAATGAGTTTGGATCTCTATCCCTTATTATCAACATTGTGTAAAGTAAGCTATTTAATAACATTAGTGTGATCTAAGTGTTCAATAACAATTCAAATACTACAGTCCATGCTGCAAAACACCTTTGATCACATCCATGTTACCAAAGCACAAGATCTCTTAGTTTCACTTTTAATCCTTCCTCAAGATGTAGTTATGAGAATTAAGCAAGAAAATATATGAAAGCTATGTTTTTTACACCATACATACTCTCTAAAAGTTTGCTGAATATTCAAGCAAAACAAATAAGGAAAATAGAGATAAGGCTATCTGTTGACATTCAGGACAAACAGCTTTTGGCTAAAGTCATTTTGGGATCTTTCCTGTTTTGGGTTTAGTTTTGTTAGCTTTGCCTTGACTAACTTTGATTCTTGAAAAAACAATGCATTTCTTTGATGATGAGTTTCTTATTTCATTGATTTCATATTTCTTTTTTGCTTGAGTGCCAATCTCTCAGTCATGTCTGACTCTCTGCAACCCCATGGACTATAGCCTGCCAGGTTCTTCTGTCCATGGAATTCTCCAGGCAACAATACTGGAGTGGAATCCCCTTCTGCAGGAGATCTTTCTGACCTAGAGGTCAAACACAAGTCTCCAGCATTACAGGCAAATTCTTTATTATCCAAGTCACCAAGGATCAATCAATATTCAGTAATTTTCCTCTATACTGCCTTATAACAGCACTTTCCTTTTGCTATAAAGTCGGGTATATAAAATAATCTTTGAATCTCAAGATTACCTCTGATAATAGGAACAAATCAGTGACTATTTTTCCCTCAGATTTAACAAAATTCAATAGTTTACAATAATTAGTTTTAGTTCTTAATGATTTTTTAAATAAATTATTTCTTTTAATATATGTAATTATGTGAAATTTTCAACACAGCTACTTGAGGAAATATGGAATAAGCCCACTGATTATTTCAAGAGTTAGTTGACTTCTATTGTGAGACAGTTCTATTTGCAATGATTAGAGTAGATTTGAGCAGGTGATTTTTCTCCACTTTCCATTCACAGCATGTACTGAGAGTTGCTGTTTTTGAGAAAAGGAAAAGGCACTCATAATTCCTTTGTTAGAACACATAAATGCAACACTTACCTGGTGCCAAAAGGAAGTCTGGTCCTTTCTCTTAGTCTCCTGACCTGTGTTTATATTTGGCTCTGGGCCTTTGGAGGATGTGATCACCAGGGATTCTGTGAATACTGAGTTTCATTAAAACAGCTAACGAGAAGCATGGGGAAAATAAGGCCCCAGCACTGTATTTCCTAATTACAGCAGTTCACGGGTTTGGCATTTTCTCTGTCTTAGGGACAATTGTTGTATATGCTCTTGTCTGACTAACATGAGGCTCTACATGGGAAAGAGCTTCCCTGGTGGTTCCAGTGGAAAAAAATCTGCCTGCAGTACAGAAGATGTGGGTCCGATCCCCGGTCAGGAAGATCTTCTGGGGAGGAAATGGCAGCCCACTCCAGTATTCTTGCGGGGGAATCCCACAGATAGAAGAGCCGGCGGGGTTACAGTCCCTGGGGTCACGAAACAGTTAGACATGACTTAATGACTAAACAGCAGCAACAAGGGAAGGCCAAATCATTAAAATGAGCTCCATGGTGTTTATGATTCTGATTTACATGGCTTAAGTGTGTGTGTGTGTGCGTGCGTGTGTGTGTTTCTGTTGTGGTAGTTGTTGTTTAGTCGCTGGCCATATCCGACTTTTTGCAGCCCAGTGGACTACAGCCCTCCAGGCCCTCCGTCCATGAGATCTCCTGGGCAAGAATGCTGGAGTGGGATCTTCCCCACCCAGCGAACGCATGTCTCCTGCGTTGCAGGCACATTCATGAATGCTGAGCCACCAGAAAAGAAGCCACACCAGCACTCTGCTGGTGTGCCCGCTAAGCCACTTCAGGTGTGTCCAGCTCCTTGCAGTCCTCTGGACTGGAGCCCGCCAGCCTCTTCTAGTCACGGGCTTGTCCAGGCAAGAATATGAGAGTGGGTTGCCATGCCCTCTTCCAGGGGATCTTCCTGACCCAGGGACTGAATCCATGTCTCTTACATCTCCTGCATTGGCTGGTGGGTTCTTTACGCTAGCACCAGCTGGGAAGCCCCAACAAACCTCAAATCTTAGAAACATAAATTTGTTGCCTTGACTTGAGAGTCTTCTAATAAGTATCAAAAATGAACACAAGGCCAGTTTGCCATGGCTACTCCAGATGCCACCAGCAGCTTATTTTTTTTTTTGGATTTATTTTTTATTTTTTTATTTTTTATTGTGTTGGTTTTGCCATACAATGACATGAAACCGCCATGGGTTTACATATGCTCCCCCTCCAGAACCCCCCTCCCTCCTCCCTCCCGATTCCCTCCCTCTGGGACATCTCGGTGCACCAGCCCCGAGCATCAACCCTGGGCTGGCGATTGATTACACATATGACAATTGGACCATTTTGAAATTGCAGACCCTAAGTTTACACATATGAAATAAAATTAGCACATATTTGATAGAGGTTCTCTGAGTGCTGAGAGGAAATTATGTGATACAAATATCAGCTGAGCCATGATTTCTCTCCATATTGATATTAAACAGTAACCAGTTTTATGTATGAAGTGCAGAGCTTAGAGATACAAGTGTTCATTCTCAATTTTTTTTCCTGCTATTTTATGTTACAATTGATAGGGTACTAACAGATATTTCATTCCTCATTGATTTCCCATTGACTAATTGTATTTGTCATTTAAAGACATTTGAAATGTGCTTCACTCTGTTTATTTACTTTCAGGATATATACTAATATATATATTTAGTTTGCTACTAATTTTTGTTATATTCCTAATCTTTCAGTCTAATAATACAAACTACAAATCTGCAACAGACTCTCCATTTGTCTGAGAATTCTAAGACAGAGATGTGTTTTCCTCACTTAAGCAGCCAGTTTCTTTTTAAAGTATAATATAGCAGCTCTTCACTGGAGAAGGGACTGGCAAACCACTTCAGTATTGTTGCTTTGAGAACCCCATGAACAATATGAAAAGGCAAAAAGATAGGACACTGAAAGATGAACTCCCCAGGTTGATAGGCACCCAATATGCTATTGGGGATCAGTGGAGAAATAGCTCCAGAAAGAATGAAGAGAAGGAGCCAAAGCAAACACAACACCCAGGTGTGGATGTGACTGGTGATGGAAGCAAGGTCTGATGCTGTAAAGAGCAATATTGCATAGAAACCTGGAAGGTCAGGTCCATGAATCAGGGCAAATTGGAAGTGGTCAAACACGAGATGGAAAGAGTGAACTCACTGCAGATGGTGACTGCAGCCATGAAATTAAAGAACACTTACTCCTTGGAAGGAAAGTTATGGCCAAACTAGACAGCATATTAAAAAGCAGAGACATTACTTTGCCAACAAAGGTCCATCTAGTCAATGGCTAATATAATAAGCATTTCAACATGCTGCCCTCTCAGGTAGTGGAACTATTTACATATTATTTTAGCTGAAACTGAGAAAAAAATAAAAAACAACAATATTTATTTAGCCTTCAGCTTTCTCATTGTGCTGTTTAGCCTACTTGCCACTAGTTATTTCTGTATTTAGAAAATTAAATATGATTTTATTTATAAATCAAAGTATTCTTTAGAAAACTGTTCCTGTTTTCCAGATACTCCAATTTATAGCAATTTAGGGAAAGGAGATCACTATGGGATGGGACAATCAGTATTTACAGGCCTGATCTTATCATTATGCATCTGTACATAAAATTGGTTTGGTTTTTTTTTCTTATTTTGTAAAGGTTTTAACTGAGATTTAAAATGTTGAGCTGCGCTCACTTGCTCAGTTG
>ML660236.1:0-10508 GCA_007570785.1 Antilocapra americana
GTCTCTGTGACCTAATTGCAGCGGCCATCTGCATAGGACGCCGTCTGTGGGACCTGCCCCTCACTGTACAGCAGCCTGCGGAGCCTGAGGGGCCAGTGGGGGCCTGGGTCCCTGGCTCCCTCAGCGATGACTGCTGAGCAGGGTCTGCAGACCAGGCCCTGAGGGAGCCACTGATGAGCTCTACCTCCTCTTAGCCAGGAACTGGACCTCGGAGGGTGACTTGAGACCTGGCCTTTTCTTATCAGAACAGAGAATAATATTTTTTCGGTGGAAGTTTGTAGGAACCTCCTTACCTGACCATGAGCTGACCTCAAGGACAAAGGCTCTGGGACTTCCTTGGCAGTTTAGTGGTTAAGATTTTGCCACTCTATCCTGGGGTTTCCCTTGTGGCTCAGATGGTAAAGCGTCTGTCTGCAATGCTGGAGACATGGGTTCCATCCCTGGGTTGGGAAGATGCTCTGGAGAAGGAAATGGCAGCCCACTCTAGTACTCTTGCCTGGAAAACCCCATGGGCAGAGGAGCTTGGTGGGCTACAGTCCATGGGGTTGCAAAGAGTTGGACACAACTGAACGACTTCACTCTCTATGCAGAGGGAGGGTAGGGGTTCAATCCCTGGTCAGGGAGCTAAAATCCCACATACCTCCTGGTCAAAAGACCAAAGCATAAGACGGAAATAATACCGTAACAAATTCAATAAAGACCAAAAAAAAAAAATGAACAAAGTCTCTGACACCAAAAAATTTGTAGCAACTAACCATGCTCCTCCCTCACCTTTCCTAGGATGGGGCTTTGCTGAAAGGTTCTGGGGAGTTTGGGGTTTTTAAGGCATGAATCACCCATCTCCTGGCAGGGCCCTCGATAAACCTTTCTCTGCTCCAAATGCCTTCATTTTGGTATTGTTGTGCCTCACTGTGTGTTGGGGACATGGACTGGTGTTTCCATAACACTTTGTTCACTCCAGTACCTTCAGTAATTAGAAAAGTGGCTGATAGATACTGAATAAGTGAATGAAGCTTCATTAGGCAACACTGAACAAATGAGATGTGTTAGGAAGATGCACAACAAGTGTAGGAAATAATATTATGCAGTCACAGAAAAGCATTGTTTTATTATTTAGATGTAAAAATTTGAAAGAATGTAAATAATCCTCAGTGAAGAAGTTACGAGAAAAATAAAAAGAATACCCTTGACTCATTAAAAGAGAATATAAACTAAATAAAGCCACTTCTGAATAGCAAAAGACAAATCGTCCTGCACATTAATTTTGGCATCTGAGCAATTAATGAATTCTGTTTGATGATAATGAGGATGGTGAAACTTTATTATGTGAGTGGTTCTGGCTAAGAGCTCATTATAACTTAAAAAAAGAGTAAGATAAGACTTTGCAAAGACAGTCTACCAGGGCAGAAAATACCACAGAAAATGCAGAGACCTGTGGAGCCCTATACCAGTCGTGAGTGTAGGAGTCCTGTAATGGGGTCACAGGATGAAAACCTCTGGGACTGAACAAGCCCTATACCAGCTGTTGCAGTGAACCTCCAGATCTAAACTGGCCAGTTCCCTGACCCCTATGAGGTAAAACACCCACCCTGTTACCCACCCTATAGCATCCTAACCAATCCAGCAGGAATTTTCTCTGTCATGAGGCTATAGCCACCTTTGGCTTCCCAGTTGGCACCAGTGGTAAAGAACCTGCCTGCCAATGCAGGAGAGATAAGAGATGCAGGTTCAATACTTGGGTTGGGAAGATCCCCTGGAGGAGGGCACCGCAATCCACTCCAGTGTTCTGGCCTGGAGAATCCCATGAACAAAGGAACCTGACGGGCTACAGTCCATAGGATCGCAAAGAGTCAGACACGACTGAAGTGACTTAGCACACACATACAGCCCTTGGAAGGCTTCGGCTCTCCCTGGAACCAGCCTGCAGTTCTAACAGCGTCCCAGCTCTAAATCCACCTCTTGTCTGGAAATTCTTTTCCAACCCTCGCACAGACCATGACAAGACCTAAAGACAGAGGCCTATGGTATTCTGTTAACCACTAAACAATGGCTACTATACATTACACTGTGAGAAGAAAATCTAAGGTCAACTCAGCGGCAGTGATCTGCAGGCGCTTTCCCAAGTTCTAAGAGAGCCAGTGCATTTTTTTGTCCTTGGGCAGTTGCTGTGGGCTTTTCAATAGCCTTCTAATGGTCTGCAGTGGTTTCCTTAGTGATTTGGAGACCGCAGTCATTGAAAGTAGGACTGGGAAAGAAAAGAAGGGAAGATAGGAGCTTTTCTGGTTTTGTGAGAAGCACTGCACCACCTGGCTGCATAGCTATATTGAGCGCATTATAACACCCAAAATTGTACTGTAAAACAAGCATCACTCCGTTATAGCAAAATTCACTGTTGAGAGGGTCAGGTGTCAAAAATTCACTTAAAAATTTGAAGAAGAGTTGACTTACAATGTTAGTTTCAGGTGTATAGCAAAATGAGTCATGTATGTATATGTATTATATATATATAAATATACATATCTTTTTAATATTCTTTTCCAATACAGGTTACTACAAGCTCTTGAATATAGTTCCCCTTGCTATAGAGTAGGTCCTTATTGCTTATCTTTTTCTATAGTAGTGTGTATCTGTTAATCCCAAACCCCTAATTTGTCCCTCTCCCTGCCTTTGATAACCATGTTAGTTTTCTATGTCTGTGAGTGTATTTCTGAAAACGTCATGTTAAAAAAAAAATCCCAGAAGAACAAATGGGTTTGCTCTGAGTTCTGCTGAGTCCAGTGCCTCAAATTTCAGTTAGGCAACATGATTTACTTCCCTGTGAAAGAGGATTTTTTATTGAGCTAAGCCCAGAAGCAACTCTATAACACTAGCTAAGCTTAATGTAGCTACTGATGATGAAACTTCTTATTTTAAGGGTAGCAGAAAAATTACCACCAACAGTTGGGAATAAAACTGTGTCAAGATATCTAAATTATAAGGCTAACTGAGGCATCTCTTGGTGACTCTGAATACAGAAGCGTTTTTGTAGCTTATCTGCACATGTTTTATGCTTCTCATTAGTGTTTTCAGTATCTTGCTGCAGTAATTTTGAGATGGAGCCATGTTTAAAGGAAAATGCATCATAAAACTGGTGGATAAATTTTGGCTTATTTATGCTATCTAGAACCACAAAATGTGTGGCAATTTGCTTGTGTCTTCTTTTTCTCCCCAGGCGGTGATTATATTAAGAAATTTATGTAGAGTGAAATTATTTTCACAACAAGCATTAAAAAACTGAGGCATTATTGTTGAGCCTCAAATCAGGTTTAACTTTCCTAGGTGGTTAGGATTATGTAGTCTGAAACTTCCTAAAACCACCCCAACCCCCTGATTCAGGGAGGAAATCATTTTGTGCAACCATTTCTTTTTATTTCACTTCAATCATTCTGTTTCATTCTTTTTGCAAATAGTCTTATATTTAGGAAAGAAAAAAAAAACCCATAAATGATGACTATCACCTCTGATATGTACTACTTTGTTAATAATAAGATGTCTTTCATATACATGAGAATAAGACCCTCTCCTCAAAATACATAGAAATCTGAGATAGGCTATGATACTGTCTGCATTCATTCCAGTTTGGAAGCGGTAGTTTGCCTTTGTAGATTTGACAACTGGTCTTCCCTGGTGGCTCACCTGGTAAAGAATCTGCCTGCAATGCGGAAGACCTGGGTTTGATCCCTGGGTTGGGAAGATCCCCTGGAGAAGGGAAAGGCTATTCACTCCAGTATTCTGGCCTGGAGAATTCCATGGACTGTATAGTCCATGGGGTCGAAAAGAGTTGGACGCTACTGAGCGATTTTCACTTTCACTTTCGGCAAATTGTGGGGGGAAACCTGAACTTCTTTACTATTCAGCATTTTGTATAAGTTGTGCTCTGTACAATGCATTCTGACCTCCCCTTGAAGTCTACTAAGTAACACCACAGGACTGCCATTCCCTTCAAGACTGGAAAAATATTAATAAGATGCCAGTCCCATGAGGCCCACCTAACAAACAAGATGCTACGCAGATAATATTCTTAAGTGTAGCGGGTTTTGCTTCTATGATTCAATGCTGTAAATTTTTTTGAGTCTTGAGCCCTATGATAATTTAAAAATCAAAACTTTTAAAATTAAAAATTTAATTTCAATTATATAATTTCAAGCATAGTATGTCATTGATTTCATGAGCATACCCCAGATGTCCTAATCAGTCCAGTGCTTCTCAAATACTAATGTGTACATGGATCACCTAACCATTTTGTTAAAATCAAATTTTGATTTGGTAGAGCTGAGATAGGGCTTGAGAACCTACATTTTGAGACGCTCATGCTGCTGGTACCACATTTTAGGTTGCAAAACCCGAAACATTTCCTCTTTAAGAGTGTTTGTTCTACTGTCCAGCATTCCGCAATGGTTAACTCTGGAGACACAGAATAATTTCTTCCTGTGCAAACTTTATTGTTGTTGTTCAGTGGCTCAGTTGTGTCCAACTCTTTGCGACCCCATGAACCACAGCACGCCAGGTTTCCCTGTCCTTCACCACCTCCTGGAGCTTGCTCAAACTCATATCCATTGAGTCGGTGATGCCATCCAACCATCTCACCCTCTGTCGTCCCCTTCTCCTCCTGCCTTCTTCTTTCCCAGCATCAGGGTCTTTTCCAGTGAGTCAGCTCTTCACATCAGGGGGCCAAAGTATTGGAGCTTCAGCATTAGTCCTTCCAATGAATATTCAGGATTGATTCTCTTTAGGATTGACTGGTTTGATCCCCTTGCAGTTGAAGGGGCTCCCAAGAGTTTTCTCCAACCTTACAGTTCAAAAGCATCAATCCTTTGGCAATGCAAACACAATGAAAACACAAATCAATTATTTCTTTCCAAGAGGTGCTATTTATTCTGAAACTCTCCTTTATTGTAATTGCCTTCCCCTGGGCATTTGGCTATCAGTCTTAAGTGAGAGTGAGAAAGTCTGGACTTCTTCTCTCATCGCAAGAGAGTGCCTGGTTGTTGGTGAGGTCCCAGGTCACCTTCTAGTTTTTGGTAGTCATTGCAACTGTGCACACACATGCTGGGTCTTTGTCTCATGAAGGGCTTACACTTTTTTGCACTCTCTGCAAATTGGCGTGACCATGTGATTTGCTTTGGCCAACAAAGCATGAGGACATGAGATATGTATCACTTTCAGGCAGAAGCATTAAAAGCCAGTGCACAATTTACTAAGGGTCCTCTTTCCTGTCTTTGTGATCTTAGAAACATGTCCAAGAAGGGACCTCTGTCAAGCTTAGGTCCACGAGTGACTACAGAACTCCCCCTACCATATATGTCAATTCAAATTGGTCATGTAACATAAGCAAGAAATAATTATCTAAGATTTAGGGGATATTTGTTAATATGGCATAGCCTAACCCATCCTGACTTACGAACTACTTTAAACCATCTCTGAGAACTAATTCTTAGAAGCTTCAAAAGAGTTTTATAAAGCACCCTCACAATTGCAGACTACTTTTAAGTACATGAGAGGCTGTGTATGTGAGATGAATCATTTCTTTTGAAGGGAAAATCAAAGGAATTACTTTATAACTATTAATATATGATCTACCTTCTGAGTGACCTTCATTGAATAATTTAATCCCAGATTTTTTGAGCACCTATGTAAGAATACTATATAAGAAAATATCTTGAAACTTAGCTGAGAGAAGAATTAGTGGTTGGTAGCATTCCCTCATACCTTCAGAGAAGGGTTCTGAGGGAATAAAGAGGTGTCATGTTCACATTCTAATTTTACAGTGGTCAGAGTCATCTTGAAACAAAAGACCAGGATATGTATAAAACATTTCAGGCAAGGTTTTAACATCATGAGACAGTTAGGATTCTTATCACACGGAAGTTGAAAGAAAAAAAGATGAAGCCTCCAGTTTAAATTGCAGATTATGTTCAGACAAGACAACCCTGGAAATTATTCCTGTCTGGGGAATCCAAAACAATTATGTAAATGAAGCTGGTACTTCCTATTCTATTTTGTTTAAGGTGAATTTGGGTCAGTTCAACTATTGTAAATTTCTTCAGTATCCACTGGCAGAACCATCATCACGTGCGTTAATGAGTTTATCTAAATGGGTGGTGAAAAAATAAAAAATAGTATTTATCTCTTACTGATATTGGATAGTGTCCTTTTAATCACAGCCTTTTTTTTCCAGCTTTAATATGAAGCTACTTTCTGACATTTAGAATTACCAAATTACTTCAGCTCCTGAAAGATATTAATAGAGCTTATAATACATTTTGTCACTTCAGTAGAAGGTGCTAAATAAGACTGGTCAGCTTAGAAGCCTGAAAGAAATTAGTTCTAAGTTATTTCCTCATTCCTGAAATTGCAAATGTCAGGTTCCATTCCAAGTGGCTAAGACAAGAGCTTCTCCCTTGCTCCCTTGCTCCCCTCCGTGCAAGGTAGCCCAGAAGTCTGAGCACTAAGGCTGTGGAGTCCTCTTACCTTTGTTGAACACCTACCGCATTGTGCAGCCTATGTTAGCTGCTTAGGGGCCACCTGCCCTCACAGAGCTTCTGGTCTCTCAGAGCTGTCAGACCACTAAGTCAACATCTGTGAGTTGTGAGTAGCTACTGTGGATACCAAACTACCCCCGAACTTAATGGTTTAAAACAACTGCTCAATTATATCTCATGGCTTCTGTGGGTCAGGAATTCAGAGTCAGGGTGTGGCTGCGTGGTTCTTCACTCGTTCGGGAGCTGCCGAAGTCACTCCATGGAACTCAGCTGGTGAGTGGGCTGCTCTAAAGGATCCCAACAGCTGAACTCACATGTCTGGAAGGAGTGGCTAAAAGACTGAGCTCGCAAGGGACTGTCAACTGGAGTGACCAGGCATGGTGTTTTCAGCCTGGTGGTCTCAAGGCAAAATAAATTGGATTTCCTACATAGAGTCTGCTTTCCTGGTGGCTCAGACATTAAAGAATCTGTCGGCAAAGCAAGAGACCTGGGTTCAATCCTGGGTTGTGCAGATCCCCTGGAGAAGACAATGGCAACCCACTCTGGAAAATCCCATGGACAGAGGAGCCTGGCAGGGCTACAGTCCATGGGGTCACAAAGAACTGGACATGACTGAGGGACTAACACACACACACACACACACACACAACATAGGGGCCAGATACCCCTAGACTAAGCATCTCAAGAAAATCAGATAGAAGCTTCATGGCCTTTTTGGCTCTGGACTGGAGAGTCACACAACAGAACTTTTAACAATTTCTTCTTGGTTATGAGTGAATCATTAAGTCAACCTAGATTCAAATGAAACTGAATTCTATTTCATGGTGTGGGTGGGAATGGCAAATTCACCCTGTACAAAGTTTGTGGGAAGGAGTTACTATTATGGTCACCTTTTTTTTATGGTGAAAAAATTTATATTTAGTTAGCTGGACTCAGATGATCCCAATTTTGTTGGCAATATCCAAAGAATCATAGAAGGGAGCCAACTGAACATGTGTCTTCTTTTCTCCATCAGGCCTAATCAGTGTTGCCCTTGGCCACATCATGGTCAAAAAGCATCCTCACAGCCCATTTGATCCAGTGTCTATTGGCCTTGACATTCACAGTGAACATAAGAGAGCTGTTGCCTTCTATCTCCTTCATAGTTGACTCAGAGTTCAAGAGGAACTTGGTGATGGCATGGTGGTCAAGCTTATTTCTCCTGGGAGTGCTCTTTTGAGAATATTTATACTGCCTTCTGAGTGCAGTGTCTTGGGCCATAGAAAGGTGGGTGATATGTGAATCTTATTTATGACCATCTTTGAAAATGCAATCTATCAGAGGAAGAAAAAAGCAGAGATGGAGGGAAAGGTTTTATAGACCTAAATGTGAGAAGGAGCAGACAATTACAAAGATAATAATTAGGAGGAAGTCCGTGGAAAGTTCCCCAGGCAGAGTACTTCTGGCAAAGGTCCTAAGATGAAAAAGAACTTGCCAAATTTGAAGAACTAAAAATAAATTAATAAACAATAACTAGACCATAGTAAAGTAATGCTCAAAATTCCCCAAGCCTGGCTTCAGCAATATGTGAACCGTGAACTTCCAGGTGTTCAAGCTGGTTTTAGAAAAGGCAGAGGAACCAGAGATCAAATTGTCAACATCTGCTGGATCATAGAAAAAGCAAGGGAGTTCCAGAAAAACATCTCTTTCTGCTCTATTGACTATGCCAAAGCCTTTGACTGTGTGGATCACTATAAACTGTGGAAAATTCTTAAAGAGATGGGAATAGCAGACCGCCTGACCTGTCTTTTGAGAAACCTGTATACAGGTCAGGAAGCAACAGTTAGAACTGGACATGGAACAACAGACTGGTTCCAAATAGGAAAAGGAGTACATCAAGGCTGTATATTGTCACCCTGCTTATGTAACTTATTTGCAGAGTACGTCATGAGAAACGCTGGGCTAGAACAATCACAAGCTGGAATCAAGATTGCCAGGAGAAATATCAATAAGCTCAGATATGCAGATGACACCACCCTTATGGCAGAAAGTGAAGAGGAACTAAAAATCCTCTTGAAAGTGAAAGAGGAGAGTGAGAAAGTTGGCTTAAAGCTCAACATTCAGAAAACTAAGATCATGACATCTGGTCCCATCACTTCATGGCAAATAGATGGGGAAACAGCGGAAACAGTGTCTTTATTTTAGGGGGCTCCAAAATCACTGCAGATGGTGATTGCAGCCATGAAGTTAAAAGACGCTTATTCCTTGGAAGGAAAGTTATGACCAACCTCGATAGCATGTTAAAAAGCAGAGACATTACTTTGTCAACAAAGGTCCATCTAGTCAAGGCTATGGTTTTTCCAGTGGTCACGTATGGATGTGAGAGTTGGATGGTGAAGAAAGCTGAATGCTGAAGAATTGATGCCTTTGAACCTGTGGTGTTGGAGAAGACTCTTGAGGGTTCCGTGGACTGCAAGGAGATCCAAGCAGTCCATCCTAAAGGAGATCAGTCCTGGGTGTTCTTTGGAAGGACTGATGTTGAAGCTGAAACTCCAATACTTTGGCCACCTCATGTGAAGAGCTGACTCATTGGAAAAGACGCTGATGCTGGGAAGGACTGCAGGCAGGAGGAGAAGGGGATGACAGAGGATGAGATGGCTGGATGGCATCACCGACTTGATGGACATGAGTTTGGTCAAACTTCAGGAGTTGGTGATGGACAGGGAAGCCTGGTGTGCTGCGATTCATGGGGTTACAGGGTCGGACACAACTGAGCAACTGAACTGAACTGAACTGGGAGCATAGAGGGAGAAGGTGAGGCTTTAAAGATCAGAAGCTCAGGTAGCATCTTGTGAGCCATGTTAAGACACAGAGGCTATGCTAAGAGCAATGGGAGCCAGATGTTTGAGCAGAGGAGTCATGTGATCTGAGGTTTTATGTGGATCCTTCTCAGTGAACTGCAGTGGTCAAGTATGGGCCAGGTAGGAGATGGTTGCAGTGTCCATGCTGATGACTAGAGTCTGAATTACTGTGGCAGCAGAGAAGCAGACAGATTTGAGTTCCATTTGGAAACATAATTGATAGGTCTTGCTGTTGGGAAAAAACATGAAGAGGCTATGGACTGTGAGATGTGTTAGTTTCCTAGGACCTGTAACAAACGATCACAAATTAGGTGGCTTAACAACAACAGAAATTCATTCTGACACAGTTTTGCAAGCTAGATGCCTGAAATCAAGGTGCTGGCAGGCCATGAGCTCTCTGAAGCTCTAGGGGACAATCTATTCCATGCTGTTCTCTTGGCTTTTGTGGTTGCTGGCAGGCTTGGATGCTCCTTAGCTTTGCAGACACATTGTTCTAATCTCTGCCTCTATCATCATATGGCACCTTTCCCATATTTCTCTTTGTCTCTTCTCTTTTTATAATGACACCAGTCATATTGGATGAAGCTTTTACCCTACCCTAGCATGTCAGCCTGACACAAATGGACTGCCAGACATGTCTCCAAAAAGATGGGTTTATTCAGGATCAGCAGAGAATTGCAATTCTGCAACTATGCCGAGCCAAGTGCAAGAGAAGGAAAGTGCTTTTATAGAGAAGGAGAGGAACGTCAAAAAGCAAAGAATCCATGGCTTTTCACTGGCTGAGTCCTCCCCAGGAAAGAGAAGAGTCACTCTTCCTCCTCTTGGGCTCTGTTCTTAATCACAGGGCATCAGAGCTTCCCTTTCTGGTCTCCTGACTCCATTTGATTGAGGCTTCTCTTCATTAAGTTTTTTTACAAATATGGTCTCAACTTAACATCTCAATTACATCTAAAAAGATTCTGCTCCTAAAAAGGTCACATTCACAGGTACCAGGGGTTAGGATTTCTCAACACCTTTAGGGGGGCACAGTTTAATCCACAATATGAGGAAAAGAATAATCAAGGATGCCTCCCTTATTTCTAGTGCAAATCTTAAGAGGAAAAGTGCTGCATGGTGTTGAGGTGAGAGCAAGCTGGAGGAGGCAGCT
>SRVM01002199.1:0-18447 GCA_007570785.1 Antilocapra americana
AGGTTTTCTCCTGTAGTTGATATCTAATCTCACTGCATTGTGGTCAGAAAAGATGCTTGGGATGATTTCAATCTTTTTGAATTTATCAAGGTTAGATTTATGGCCCAGGATGTGATCTATCCTGGAGAAGGTCCCGTGTGCACTTGAGAAAAAGGTGAAATTCCTTGTTTTGGGGTGGAATGACCTATAGATATCAATTAGGTCTAGTTGGTCTATTCTATCATTTAAAGTTCGAATTTCCTTGTTACTTTTCTGTCTAGTTGATCTATCCATTGGTGTGAGTGGTGTATTAACGTCTCCCACTATTGTGTTGTTATTGATTTCCCCTTTCATGCTTGTTAGCATTTGCCTTACATATTGTGGAGCTCCTATGTTAGGTGCATAAATATTTATAATTGTTATTTCTTCTTCCTGGATTGACCCTTTGATCATTATGTAATATCCATCTTTATCTCTTTTCACTGCCTTTATTTTAAAGTCTACTTTATCTGATATGAGTATTGCCACTCCTGCTTTCTTTTGGTCTTTATTCGCATGGAATATCTTTTTCCAGCCTTTAACTTTCAGTCTATATGTGTTCCTAGGTTTGAGGTGGGTCTCTTGTAGACAACATATATAGGGGTCTTGTTTCTGTATCCAATCGGCCAATCTTTGTCTTTTGGTTGGGGCATTCAGCCCGTTTACATTTAAGGTAATTATTGATAAGTATGATCCCGTTGCCATTTATTTTATTGTTTTGGGTTCCAGATTATCTATCCCATCCATGTTTCCTATCTAGGCAAGTTCCTTTAGCATTCGTTGGAGGGCTGGTTTGGTGTTGCTGAATTCTCTCAGTTTCTGCTTGTCTGAGAAAATTTTGAATTCTCCTTCAAATTTGAATGAGATCCTTGCTGGGTACAGTAATCCAACAAATGTAGCGGGTTCAAAACAGCCCTTTATTTCATAGGTCTGAGAGTTGGAATTTGGAGTTGAGGTCACTGAGTCTGGGTACTTCTGATCTCTGTTGAGCTCGTTTACATGTCTGCAGTCAGCTGCCAGTCTGACTGGGTGCTGGCTACCTAGCTTGTTTCTCTTCCTTCTGGTTTTGATTCATCACTGGGACAGCACTGGTCACATGACAGTGGAGAGTTGAAGAGCAAGAAGACAAAAGTGCATGTTCCTAGGAGGCTAAGCTCATGACTTGCAGCAGCACTTCAGAAATATTCTAGCGATTGAAGCAAACCACAAGGCCAGTGGACATTTAATAAACCCTGACCCTTGTTGCGAGGACCTGAAAAATCACATTGCACAGGAGTCTATATTCAGACAGGTGAATCATTTTGGTTATTTTTGCAAAAAATTTACTAAGTGAAAAATTAATCTAGGTTGCCATGCCCTCCTCCAGGGGATCTTCCCAACCCAGGGATCAAACCTGTGTCTCTCATGTCTCCTGCATTGGCCCTTGGGGTCCTTACCCTTAGCACCTCCTGGGAAGCCCAATTCAATGGACAGTTATAGTGTAATCATTAAAAATGGACGTGAGTAAAAATGCTGGAGAAAAAAAGAGGGAAATAAGAGTTGAAATAAAAAAAAACATTTTAAATTTTAAAAATCAGGTTATGTGATTTATTGAAAAAAAATGCCTCCATGATCAGGAATCAGCTTTGGCTTTATTATGCAGTGGCAGAAAGGGAAATACACACATGGGGAATAGTGGGGGTCGTTCCAACAGAGATGTTAGAAAAATATACAATAGAATGTGGGTTGTGTTAGGTGATTGGGGCGATAGTTTAAAAAAGGGAAGCTTAGCTCTGAACTGGATGCTGTCAGGGAACTGGGTGTGTTAATAAACCTTATCTGGAGGAAAGGATGATTCCAGTGAGCCAGAGTGTAGAGTTATAGCTGGTAAAGACATGGCAGTGACTCATGGTAGCCAGGATGGAAGGATGTTTGACGTTTTGGTAGTTTGCATGGAACCTCAGTTTGTACCTTGACAAATGTATTAGAGTACCCTCAATAGACTTGATTTATTAGCAGTTTATATTAGGCTTCAGGTCATAGTAACATTGCTACATTTCCAAGGAAATATTTCCTTCTCATTCCCCTTCAAATTATTTGCTACTTATCTTGTACAGTTAAGGGGCTTCCCTGGTGGCTCAGACGGTAAAGAGCCTGCCTACAATGAGGGCAACCTGGGTTCGAGTCCTAGGTTGAGAAGATCCCTTGGAGAAGGGCATGGCAACCCACTTTAGTATTCTAGCCTGGAGAATTTCCATGGACAGAGCAGCCTGGCGGGCTATATTTGTTTCGTCCACTGCCTCTCAATCCGCTTTGGTTAAAACACTTAGCAATGCCCTTAAAATTAAGATTCCCACTGTTTAGAAGAATATATTGTACTAAATTAAGATCACTTTCTATGTGGTTTTATATCATGGCCCCAAAACACACTTTTAAGTATTTTATCATGAAAAAGAGAATGATTCGTCTAAATCTCAACAAGAAATGAAATTCATGTACAATAAGTCATATATACAGCTTCAAGAGGGATCATTTAAATTTTCTTTGAAGCAGTTTGTCAGTGGAGTAGAAAACTTGATTCACAAGTTTATTTTTTCCTCAAAATTTTATCAGATTTTTAAAGTTTCAGTCACACCGATCAGTTGGAAATACAAGAGAAGAAGGCTAAAACTAACCCTGTAGGTGGCAGTCAAACTCTAAATAGGAATTTAAACTTTCTCCTTGTTACAGCCAGTTGCTATCCTTGGAAAGCACTTTTTAAAAAGCCAGTGCACTTTATACTATTCTATGTACCACCATTTTGCAATGTGTTTGAATTATTGGCTCAGCAGTAAATAATCTACCTGCAATGTAGAAGATGAGGGCTTGAACTCAGGGTTGGGAATTCCGCTTGAGAAGGAAATGGCAACTCACTGCAGTGTTATTACCTGGGAAATCCTATGGACAGAGGCGCCTGGTGGACTATAGGGCAGGCCAATTCAGTACAGTTGCTCAGTCATGTCGGGCTCTTTGTGACCCCATGGACTGCAGCACTCCAGGCCTCCCTGTCCATCACCACCTCCCAGAATTTACCCAAACTCATGTTCATTGAGTCGGTGATGCCATGCACCATCTCATCCTCTGTTGCCCCCTTCTCCTCCTTCCTCCAATCTTGCCCAGCATCAGGGTCTTTTCAAATGAGTCAGCTCTTCGCATTAGGTGGCCAAAATATTTGAGTTTCAGCTTCAATGTCAGTGCTTCTAATGAACTTTCAGGACTGATTTCCTTTAGGATGGACTGGTTGGATCTCCTTGCAGTCGAAGTGATTCTCAAGAGTCTTCTCCAACACCACAGTTCAAAAGCATTAATTCTCTGGCACTCAGCTTTCTTCATAGTCCAACTCTCACATCCATACATGCCTACTGGAAAACCCGTAACCTTGACGAGACGCACCTTTGTTGGTAAAGTAATGCCTCTGCTTTTTAATATGCTGTCTAGGTTGGTCATAACTTTCCTTCCAAGGAGTAAGCATTTTTTAATTTCATGGCTGCAGTCACCATCTGCAGTGATTCTGGAGCTCCCGAAAATAAAGTCAGTCATTGTTTCCATTGTTGTTCCATCTGTTTGCCATGACATGATGGGACCAGAGGCCATGATCTTTGTTTTCTGAATGTTGAGTTTTAAGCCAACTTTCTCACTCTCCTCTCTCACTTTCATCAAGAGGCTGTTTAGTTCCTCTTCACCTTCTGCCTAAGGGTGGTGTCGTCTGCATAATGAGGTTATTGATATTTCTCCTGGCAATCTTGATTCCAGCTTGTGCTTCCTCCAGCCCAGCATTTCTCATGATGTACTCTGCATATAAGTTAAATAAGCAGGGTGACAATACACAGCCTTGACATACTCTTTTTCCTATTTGGAACCAGTCTGTTGTTCCATGTCCAGTTCTAACCGTTGCTTTCTGATCTGCTTACCCATTTCTCAAGAAGCAAGTCAGGTGGTCTGGTGTTCCCATCTCTTGAAGAATTTTTCGCAGTTTATTGTGATCCACACAGTCAAAAGCTTTGGCATAGTCAATAAAGCAGGAATAGATATTTTCCTGGAAGTCTCTTGCTTTTTGATGGTCCAGCAGATGTTGGCAATTTGATCTCTGATTCCTCTGCCTTTTGTGAAACCAGCTTGAACATCTGGAAGTTCACGGTTCACGAAGCCTGTTAAGCAGAAACAAATAGACAGCCAGCCATTTCTGTCGCAAAGATGGCATCATTCAGGATTTGCAGAGAATTATAATTTGAGTTCCTCATCCCTGCGATTTCCCACAAGGCAAAGGGAGGAGAATGATTTTATAGAGAAGAAAAGGAAGTTTGGGGGTCAGGGGGGCTACCCTGAACAGAGTGCATGGCTTTTCATTGGCTGGATCCTCTCCAGGAATGGAAAGGAAAGGAACCTTTCTTTTTCTTATTGGAGTCTGCTGTTGTCTCAGCGTGTGCGAGCTCCTCCTTCTGGTCTTTTTCATTAAAATGTCTGTTTGTTAATTTTTTACAAATGCTTTATAAAATTGAAGATTGCTTTGGACTTCCCTGATGGCTCAGATGGTAAAGTGTCTGCCTACAATATGGGAGACCTCAGTTCAATCCCTGGGTCAGGAAGATCTCCTGGAGAAGGAAGTGGCAGGCTCCAGTATCTTGCCTGGAAAATCCCATGGATGGAGAAGCCTGGTAGACCACAGTCCATGGTGTCACAAAGAGTCGGACACAACTGAGTGATTTCACTTCTCTTCACTTTCCTTTATTTAAGTTGAATAATCTTCATAGATTTATCCATTTTAGTAGGTGTGCCTTTAAGATGTTTAAATTGTTAAATCTTTCAATTCTTCATTGGACTCTTCAATATTCGCTGTCAGTGATCAATGTTTATCATTTGCCCATTTAAAAACTTATTAAAAATGAATCCAGCCTTTTTAGTGGATATTTTCTTGTAATAACAATGCATGCCATATCAAATATAAATTGCAGTATTTTTACATGTATCAACTAGTCCTTTCCCAAAGTAAAGTGAAGGTATTAATCACTCAGTCTAATATTTCACAACCCCAGGGACTATAGTCCTCCAGGCTCTGTGTCTATGGAATTTTCCAGGCAGGAGTACTGCAGTATCACTGGAGGTAGCATTCCCTTCTCCAGGAGATTTTCCTGACCCAGGGATCAAACGCTGGTCTCCTGCATTGAAGGCAGGTTCTTTACCAACTGAGGTATCAGGGAAGCCCCCCAAATAATATCTTTTCTAAATGATAAATCACCATAAATTTGAAAAGGTGGCACTTCATTTTTTTTCTTTTAGTATATTGGGATAGATCTACAAAGTGATAAATATTTAAATTTAGCTTCATTTTAAGTATCCTTTTAAACTTTTGTGTCTTCCCTTTAAAGTTTTTTTTTTTTAACAGTTATTACTTTTTCTAAAACTATATGTTCAGAAGAATGTCAAAGAATGTATCTGGAGCTGGACCTTTCTAGGCTACAATTTGTTTATCTGAAAAACCAGGAAGCCAGATTAGATGAACCCTCAGATTCCTTCCAGCTTTAGTTTAGACAGTGTCAAAAGAGAAGGAAACTCATTTCATTTTCCCTGATATACTAAATTTAGGTTGTTTTTTCTTGTCTTTCTAGATTAAACCACATTGACTTCTTTGCTCTTTAGGTTTTCTCTTGTGGTCTTTCTTCCTCCCCACTGTTTCCTAATATAGAAGTATTCTCACTTATATATGGGCTTCTCCTGTAGGTTCACTGTAACCTTGCTATCTAGTTAAGAGGAAGAAGGCTTTGGATATGGCCCCTAGGGCGATGGTGAGAGATAATCAGAGGGGTCTCACTTGAAAGAATTGAGCTGTTACATTTTAATTCTGGGAGGCAGTGATTTTGCCAGAGGGAAAGAGTCATTCTACTTTAGCAGGTTTTATTTTTTTTAATATTTTTACTTTTGCATCTTTACCCTTGGACTCGGGTGCTTGAACCTACAAGTCTGCTAAATCCTTCCATGACTTTTTATCACATGACATACAATAGTCTTTCAGATGTAAGGTCAGAGTGTAAGTCTCTTTTCATATCATGGTTGTAAAATGAGAAGTGGTGCTTGTTTCAGATAAGACCACTTTTACCTTCCATGAGAGTGTTATTCATGTATAATACCTGAATTTTACAGAACAGTGAAAAAAATAGAATAAAACTGAGAAGATGAACTAATAATGTTTGTAACTACTGAAATCACAAATGCATGGCTGGATGATACAGCAACAGGTCGTTTATTTCACTCCCTTCACTGTCAGAGAAATCTGCTGTTAAATCAGCCAGATAAATGGGTCTAACATCTTTTTATGCTGCACTGTAGCATCGCGGCCTAATGCTTCTTTTTCAACATCATTAAGTCATCAGCTTAGGCTGTTAGTTATGTTTTGGTCACTGGACCTCCCGCATATTGTTGTTCAGGTGCTAAGTTATGTCTGAGTAGTTGAGACCCCATTGACTGCAGCATGCCAGGCTCCGCTGTCCTCCCCTATCTCTTGGAGTTTGCTCACATTCATGTCTATCATCTGCAGTGATTTTGGAGCGCAAGAAAATAAAATCTGTCACTGTTTCCATTGTTTCCACTTCTATTTGCCATGAAGTGATAGAGCTGGATGCCACGATCTTGGTTATTTGAAAGCTGAGTTTTTAAGCCAGCTTTTTCACTTCCTCTTTCACCCTCATCAAGAGGCTCTTTACTTTCTCTTTGTTTTCTGCCATGACATTGGTATTATCTGCATATCTGAGGTTGATGATATTTCTCTTGGCAATCTTAATTCTAGCTGTGATTCATCCAGTCTGGCATTTCATATGATGTTCTCTGCCTAGAGGTTAAATCAGCAGGGTGACAATATACAGCTTTGACGTACTCCTTTCCCAGTTTTGAACCAGTCTGTTGTTCCATGTCTGGTTCTAACTGCTGCCTCTTGACCTGAAGACCATTTTCTCTTTTAAACAGGAAGGTGGTCTGGTATTCCTTTCTGTTTAAGAATTTTCCAGTTTGTTGTAATCCACATAGTCAAAGGCTTTAAAGCATAGTCAATAAAGCAATAGATATATTTCTGGAATTCCCTTGTTTTCTCCGTGATCTAGTGATTGTTGGCAATTTGATCTCTAGTTCCTCTGCCTTTTCTAAATCCATCTTGTACATCTGGAAGTTCCTAGTTTACTTAATGCTGAAGTCTAGCTTGGAGGATTTTGAGTATAACCTTGCTAGTGTGTGTGTGTGTGTGTGTGTGTGTGTGTGTGTGTGTGTGTGTGTGTGTGTGTGTGTGTGTTAATCCGCTTTTGACTCTTTCTGACTCTTTGAGACACAGTGAACTGTAGCCCTCTAGGCACCTGTGTCCAATATTTTCCAGGCAAGAAAACTGGAGTGCCATGCCCTTTTCCAGGGGATCTACCCAAGCCAGGGATCGGACTTTGAACCTGAGGTTTTTTTTTTTTTTTTTTTGCAGAGAGCAGAGGGATTTATTTATTTATTTATTTATTTATTTTCTGTTTTTATTTTTTTAATGTTCTTTATTGTGTTGGTTTTTCCATACAATGACATGAAACCGCCATGGGTTTACATATGCTCCCCTTCCAGAACCCACCTCCCTCCTCCCTCCCGATTCCCTCCCCCTGAGACATCTCGGTGCACCAGCCCCGAGCATCAACCCTGGGCTGGCAATTGATTTCACATATGATAATTAACATGTTTTAATGTCTTTCTCCCATATCATCCCACCCTTGCCCTCTTCCACAGAGTCCACGTGTCCGTTCTATATATCTGCGTTTCCTTTTGCTGTCTCACATGCAGGGTCCTCATTACCATCTTTCTAAATTCCATATATATGCTTTAGTATACTGTATTGTTGTTTTTCCTTCTGGCTTCCTTCACTCTGGATAATAGGCTCCAGTTCCATCCACCTGAGTAGAACTGATTCAAATGAATTTTTTTTTAATGCTGAGTAAGATTCCATTGTGTATATGTACCACAG
The DNA here is from genome assembly GCA_007570785.1 of Antilocapra americana. NCBI lineage: Eukaryota > Metazoa > Chordata > Mammalia > Artiodactyla > Antilocapridae > Antilocapra > Antilocapra americana. The sequence continues at coordinate 8,015 of SRVM01002199.1, forward strand.
ATTTCTTATCCATTCGTCAGTTGATGGGCATCTAGGTTGCTTCCATGTCCTGGCTATTGTAAACAATGTGGCGATGAATATTGGGGTACACGTGGCTCTTTCAATTCTGGTTTTCTCGGTGTATATGCCCAGCAGTGGGATTGCTGGGTCATATGGCAGGTCTATTTGCAGTTTTTTAAGCCAGTCAAAAAGTGGGCCAAAGAACTTAACAGACGTTTCTCCAAAGAAGACATAAAAATGGCTAACAAACACATGATAAGATGCTCAATATCACTCATTATCAGAGAAATGCAAATCAAAACCACAATGAGGTATCACTTTACACCAGTCAGAATGGCTGCCATCCAAAAGTCTACAAGCAATAAATGCTGGAGAGGATGTGGAGGAAAGGGAACCCTCTTACACTGTTGGTGGGAATGCAAACTAGTACAGCCACTATGGGAAACAGTGTGGAGATTCCTTAAAAAACTGCAAATAGACCTTCCATTCAGTGTGTTAGTATGAGATGATGCTAACAAAATAGGATAATGATACATGGTCTTCTATGCATGTTAGAGCATGCTAAAACAACTGACATACCACAGATTAATTTTAAAATCACTAGTTCATCCTTTTATTTTTCATAATCCTTTCCTGTACATGCCCTAGATTAAGGTTACAGTAAAGGGCTGTATGACTTTGAGGCCCAATAGTCCTTGTCACCATGACTCAACACTACCCTTGTAGCACAAAAGCAGCCATTGACAATTTAAAAATCAATGAGCATAGCTATGTTTTCAATAAAATGTTATTCACCAAAACAGGTGGTGGGCTAAAAGTGACCTATGGACTAGAGTTTGCCAACCTGTGCTTTATTTTAGATATTCTTTTTAAAAAATCTTCAATGCAATTTTAAATTTAAAAGAAATTCCTTTTTTATTCTTTGGTATTTAAAGCATACAGAGACATTTATTTTCTTCTGAGAGCAACTTTGAAAATCTCTCATAAATGTTGATATGTAATAGTCTTACCACTAACCTTTTTATATATTATATACCTTACATTTATATTTCCTTTTGATCTAAGAACCAGTTAGGCAGATTATCAGTTTAGTTTTTACCTGTCAAAAAATGAAAAGGGCTTTGAAAATAGGGATATGGATAAGAATAAATAAAGGAACACAATTAAGTGGCATTTTAGTACTGACAATGGCACACTGTATTCAATGCAAGTGTGAAAGGCTCAGATTTTATCCCATTGTCTTGTGTTACCAGAACTATAGCTATTTGGAAAGAATTACAATACATAGATTATTAACCACAAGAGAAAAGTGCTAAATGATGTCACTGTGATGGCCATAGAATGTCCTTAGATTAAGAAGTTCTCTGAAAACAAATATGAAAAAAAATACTTATACAGAAAGAGAGTCATAACAGAGTCCTGTAAAACTTGGGAGATGATCAAGTTACTGAGTATTATTCATTTTGTTTTGTTATTTCCCTCTTGTACTATGGTCAGACAATATTTTCTCTTAAATGGCTGCATTTTGTAATATATTGATACTTCCATTATAGCTCAAAATGCAACCAAATTTTTCGAGTGTTTTCTAAGAGATGAGGGAAAGAATCCTACTCTGAAGGGTACTGGCTTACTTACTAGCTTATTTGTAGATTACTCATATCCCCAGGACTGTAAAAATACTCAGTCTATTAGTATTGTGTTCCTTTTCACTTTTCGTGTGTGTGTGTGTGTGTGCGCGTGCATGTGCATGTGCGTGTGTGTGTGCGTGTGCGTGTGCTTAGTCACCCAATCGTACCTGACTCTTTACAACCCCATTGGGCTTTTCTGTCCACGGGATTCTCCAGGCAAGAATACTGGGGTTGGCAGCCATCCCCTTCTCCAGGGGATCTTCCTGACCCAGGGATTGAAACTGGGTCTTCTGCAGGCAGATTATTTACCATCTAAGCCCCCAGGGGAGTTCTTTCAACTTCTGTTAGATTTCCACAGATTGTGTATTTTGATTATTTTATGTATTTTCATGTTGGTTACTTTAATGCAAGGAATAATGGTATTTATATTTTCTTGAAAGATTGTGTCCTTCATCAATAATGCAGTAGTACTGGTACATTTAATATGTTGGGCATTTATTTCTACATGTTTGGCATTAATATTATGACTCTTATTTAAATGAGTTTGTATCTCTGTGTTCATTCTTTGCTTTCAACTTCTGTGAATACTTTTTTTGCAACAGTGTATAGTTCTATTTTTCTTTTCTATGGTGTAGACATATAATCTTTTCTGTTAGTAAGAGGTAGCGATGTGAGTTTTTCCCTATTATTAAATGTATTTGGTTATTCTAGTCAGGATCTGAGAGGGAGAGAGAGAGAGAGACACTAGCATTCATATAACCATGTTGCTTTGAAGTTAACTGATAATCTCTTTTATGCCATAAAATCACACAGGTTTTATGGACTTAATTTTTTAATGTCTAAATGGAATTTTTAGTCTGAATGGCTAAGTGTCAATGAGTCAAATTTATATGTTGTGTTATTTTTGGCATCTTCTCTGGGTAGGTAATCAGTTACAGGGCTGAGGGTGGCCTATAAGCACTGGATATGACTAAGCCCAAAAGCTTCAAAGTTCTGGACTCCTGCAGACTCCATCAAATGTACCTATGCTTTTACTATCAAGAGCATACAAAGGAGTGAGAGAGTTCATCAGATCTGTGACGGAAAGCAAATGCTTTTCATGATGACATACTTTAAAAACACAAATTGTCAAGACCCGAGAAGACACTAGGATAAAAAAAAAAGAAGAAGAAATACTTTTTTCCCCTCATTCAAATAAAACTGAAAAGAAGCTCCTGGCTTCTTCTTCTCATGATACATATTTTCACTTACTCAATTACTTTCCATAACAATGATCCAGACTCAGCCACCCTTTGGGGACTGTCCTTCTGATTGAAAATTCATGAAGCAGTCCCCAAGAAGGTTAGCTGTTACAAGTTTTATGGATAAGAACTGAGACCATCTCTGGTTGTAAACTCTATGGCCATATCATCAATTTAGTGGTTCTATTCTCAAATTCCGTAGTAGCTGAATTATGGGGACTGAAGTTGTCCTGCCTCTGTCAGACCATATACCTCTAACCTTTCTGAACATGAAGATGCCTAGCTCCCACATTACAATCTCAAGAGACTGTGTTTGTTTCTTAAATGTGTACCTAATTCTTATAGGAGCTCAAAAGATAAGAATATATATATATATATATATGCTTCCCTTGTGGCTCAGCAGGTAAAGAATCCGCCTACAATGCAGGAGACCTGGGTTCGACCCCTGGATTGGGAAGATCCCCTGGAGAAGGGAAACACTACCCACTCTAGTATTCTGGGTTGGAGAATTCCATGGACAGTCCATGGGGTCGCAAAGAGCTGGATACAATATGAGCAGAAAGAGAATAATTCATACTTACAGCCACAACCCAAAATAGAGAAAATTGGAAGGTTGTAGATTTACTATATTCTCTTATGACTTTCCGCTATCAGGCTATTTCTATCAAAAACAAAAACCCAGATGCATAAGCTGAATGTCACTAAGGCACACTCTCACAAGGTACTACAGCACTGAAGAGCTATGGAATTTTTGAAGAGAGAGGCCTTCAACAAAGGAACTGCAATGAGGGAGGCAACAGGCTACACAGTCCTGTTTTCCCTTTTGGAAAGGTCATGGCAGTGAACTCTTCCTCCTTTGTGTTAGGAAGAGGAAATCAAAAGGAAGATTCCTAGACACTAACACTGCGATCCTACTGCCATCATTAGCTTTCCCAGTCAGTCTGGGGGTGGGGGTAGGGGGTGATGATCCACAAGTCCAAGATATGTTATATGTAATAAACAGTAACGCAACAGCAGTATCAAATCTTTCATCAGGCAGTTAAACTTTATGCCAAGCTAATTCAATTTTGTTGCTGTTTTATTAAGTCCTATGGAAAAAATCTGTTCTCTCTGGCAAATCACAAGTTTCACAACACATTTCCTAATACAAGCTCCTTGTTCTGCTATTTTGATATATTAAATATCCACCAACGAATTTCTAGGGTCATAAGTCTGCAGTGATAAAATTAATCTTATTACTGAAGACAAGTAAATATTTTATTGCAGTTTTATGAGCTTTTGTTCCCTCTTCACTTGCAAGTAGATGTTGTTTAGTGGTATGAAGATATTTTGCTTCTGTAAAATGTATTGGAAACAATGCAGTAGTAGTAGAAATCAGATCTATAAAACCGTTGTGAACCCTAAGACTGAGAACTCAAGCACATCTTGACCCCCAAAATTAAAAAGACTGATTTGTCAACAGAAAATACCCAACCACTATATTCAATTCAATTTATATCCCGAGGTATTTTGCATTTCCAGTTGTAGACATCAATTCTATTTGTGATACTGTGTGTGTGAGCAAAAAATTTGAGTTGCAGGAGGGAAGAAAGAGCAACAAACCAAATTCCTAAATGTAGTTCTTTCAATTCTCCAGAGGGCACAAACCTTGGAGGTTACCAGGAATTGCAAAAGTTTGGACAGGGTAAAGAAAGCTCAGGTATAAAGAGGCTCTGTGATGCATATTCAAAGTTTAATTTAGTCCACTTAAACCAGAAAATCTTTCATAAAAAATAGAAATATAGTACGTAAAGATCAAGGATCAGAGGATGGATCTAAGTTTGGGCAAACTCTGGGAGATAGGGAAGGACAGTGAGGCCTGGCATGCTGTAGTCCACGGGGTCACAAAGGTTTGGACACAACTCAGGTAACTGGACAACAACAACAAAGACCAAGTAGTACATTCCCTTCCCTACCATATGCAAGAGAAGGAAACTTAAGTTTAGAGATGGGAGATTACCTACCCTGAAAATATTTTATGCTAGAAAATGAAGTCATTTTCTAAAACCACACCTGAATTATCTCTCAGTCCCTTAAATTCAGTGTCATCCCTATCATAACACAGTAACTGCTAAACCTCATACACACACACACACAAATTGCAAATCTGAATCAGGCTAATGTCCACAGGAGTGTTATCCACTACTATTCCACTTAATCTGCTCTTCATACACCCTGGCCTTGAGTCATTTCTACAAAGGTCTGTTCAGGGTGTTGCTTACTGCTTTCTGAGTCCACACCATTTCACTCCAGACACTAATTCCCATCCCCGCAGGCTCAAATTCTATGGGAAGGGAGGCCTAATTAGTAAGTACAGAAAGTGCAGTTTTATCTCTGACAGGAAGTAAAGTGCATATGCTAACTTCATTTACACTTTGGCAGATTACAAAGAATACCAAAGTAATTTGCAAAGAACTCACCAAGCAGATGAGAGATATGAGTATAATAATAAATAGGAGGAAAAAGTGAATAGAATAGGGAACTTCCACTCACAGCCAGTACAAAGTAACAGGGACCCCATTAATCCTTCATACTTGAAACACACACACACACACAAAACAAAGGTTTTTAAGACACTGGGTATCAGGCAATGAAGGAAAAATGATCCTTTATGATGGGAAACAAACAAAATGAAACCCATCATAGACCTGACTTATTGACTTGAGAAAAAGTCAAAGTCGTAATGCAGGCAGGGAGAATCCGAGTGGAGCCCAGGATACTCTGAGTTGAGAAGATGAAGTTAAGAGCCTAGGGAGAAGATGACTAGAGTTTCCAGGATAAAGTACTGGAGTCCCACAGGAAGAGCACTCCTTAATACAAGCCCTTAATAAGAAGCTTAATTTTAATCAACCAAACACACCGTCATTCCTCTCAACACTGTTTTCTAGCCTATTTTTCAGTTAGTATGGCTATACGGGTGGTAAACAATCTGTCTGCCAATGGAGGACCAAAGAGATCTGGGTTCAATCCCTGGGCCAGCAAGATACCCTGTAATAGGAAACGGTGCCTCACTCCAGCATTCTTACCTGGAAAACTCAATGGGCAGAGGAGCCTGGTGGGCTACAGTCCATGGGGTTGCAGAGTCAGACATGACTGAGCAAATAAGCACACATGGCTATATAGCTATTTTGGCCAACGAGATGTAATAAAATATTGTATGAGAAACTTGATAGAAAAGGAATGCCTTTTACCTATTGATAGAAACCAAGTGTGACAGCTCAAGTTTGAGCAGCCTTATTGGACAATAAAGAAAAGCTATAGGCATCTGGACCTTTGTGTCTTTTGTCCACACAGCTAATTCCTGGTCCTGTTTGGGTCTCTGTCAGTAGTCCACACCAGAGAAGGCAATGGCAACCCACTCCAGTACTCTTGCCTGGAAAATCCCATGGATGGAGGAGCCTGGTGGGCTGCAGTCCATGGGGTCACTAGGAGTCGGACACAACTGAGCGAATTCACTTTCACTTTTCACTTTCATGCACTGGAGAAGGAAATGGCAACCCACTCCAGTATTCTTGCCTGGAGAATCCCAGGGAGAGGGGAGCCTGGTGGGCTGCCGCCTATGGGATCGCAGAGAGTCAGACATGACTGAAGCGGCTTAGCAGCAGCAGCATTAGTCCACACAGATTACCAAGGTCATATAACTTAATTTCATATACATGGTTCATTCATGTCTGACAGCTCTCTTCTTTGAACACTCCCTTGTTTTGAAGTCTTGGACATAAGGAGATTATTTCGTCACTCATCCAACATAATGGTAGGTTATGGGAATTTTGAAGGAGAGGAAGAAGGTTGAGATAAAAACAGATCTTCTTTATACTTGGAACTTTCTATCTGTGTAGGATCAACCTGGGCACGGAGCTACCTTTCCAGGAATCAATCCATGAAGATAGCACAGGGATTCTCAGGGGGATTCACCATTGTTGAATTATTCTCCATCTGTCCTTTTTCTTAAGGTGGGGAGCAGAAAAGTTTTGTTCTGACTACAATGCTCTCCAAAATAATTTGTCTATGCTTCAAATCCTTCCTATTGCATTAAGGATCCAGATTTTTGAAAATCAAGTCAGGAAAAGGCAACCCCTCAATCAGTATCTATTGTTAAATCCATTCCTTGACTCACTGTCCAGTGACAGGGCTGGATGACTAAATTAAAAGAAAAAAGTTGGACATTTCAGGGAAGACTAACCAGCAAAAATATGAGTCTAACATACCAGATTTAATGATCCTCAAAATTTTCTCCTGGCTTTTGGTCTTATGGATGTTCTGATCTAGGGAAAGAATGATTAACAATTTTGGTAGCTTTCTCATTTTATTACTTTTTAGAAAATATTCCCATTTTTTTCCTAGTAAAAATTATTTATGATGAATTTTTTGCCTCTTAGAGGGAAAATTTGCCCTTGTTGCTTGGGTGGTGCTGACTTTCAGACATATTAAAAAAATATGGCATGAAACAATCAAGTAGAACTCACATAAAAAACAGAGAATGACAATGTTCAACTGAAGTCTATGCAAACAGGGCAAAACCACAACATTCTATAAATGCAAAAAAGATGAACATGGCATGTCAGAGACATTTAGGGCGCTCTGGACTCTTCATACAGGAATGGAAACTCTGAAAAGAGCTAAGAGAAAACAGGTTTTAGGAATCATAATTTTAAAAGAAACCATATGAAAGTAAGTAACTCACTTCTTTATTCTTCTTTCTCTTCTAAATTAGGAACCAACCGAGCTTTTACTAGCAGCCACCCTTACCATTCCACAGGCCCCCTCCTCCAAATAAAAACACGTGATTTCCTGAGTAATTCTAAAGCAACAGCAGGATAATATTGTGAAATGGTAATTGGTATTTTTGGTCCGAGTTTCCTTGTGCTCACTCACTGCCTTCTCTACTCCTAACAGTTGGATAGAGGTGATAGCTTTCCATTTCCCTTGCTCTTAAGGGCAGGCAGGAATAAATAGCAATGTTCTCTGTCTTGGTTATTGAAAACTTATTGAAAAGACAATTTATTGAAAGTAAAAACACTTGTGATTTATAACAATTGTGACTTTTCAAAATTAAAGGCATTGTAAGATGATTTAAAATTTAAGATCCAGAGCTTGTAGTTTTAACACATAGCTTTTATTTTAAAAACAAACATAGTGTGGAGGATACAGGCAGATGACAGAAGAGTTGACTTCCTATCAAAGAGCCAAAAGATAGATAGAAGCGTTTCCAATACTCAAGCAATGAGCTAGGAAAGGACTGGAAAATAGGACTAGAAATAAAAAGTTTCTATTCTCTTCCTATGCCTACAGTCACTCCTTGACAATACTGTGGCTAAAACCTCAATTAAGGATGGAAATAAAGAAGCAGAAAAGGCTTTCATGTCTCAGCTCCCATTTAGAACTCCCAACATGAAGTGACCACAATAGATTATAAAGGATGATGCATGTTCTGTCACAATATAATTTTTTGAGAAATTATCAGAGATGGGAAAACTATTTAGATATACAGATGTTACAAACAGTGAAACATCCCAGAAAAGTCAAGTCAGAAGCACTTCTAGAATAGCGATGTGAGGAACTCTGTGGATCCTCTTTCCAATAAAAAGCAAATGATCAAAAGTATGGAAACAATTTAAATATCTCTGGAATTCATCCTAAGGTCATGTAACAAATGGAGAAACACTTATTCAAGAAAATCTAATAACTTTTGGAAGAACAGAGTCAGTGCCATTTGAACTATGACTTGTCCCCTTCCCTTCCCAGGTAAAGTGACAGGAAGTCTACTCTAGGCATGTGAAGTTAAGAAGATGGAGTAAGTCTTTCACGACAGTCCAATCCTAGGGTTATGGTATCTGCCCAAGAGGAGCAGACCGCTTATTTCTCTTCCCTTCCTCTCCCAGCTTCATGTGGCAAAAGCTCTATTGCAGGCAACAATGACAGAGAAGTTAGAGGCCCTCTTCCTCTACCTAGGTCTTGTCATAGGACAAAAGTTCTATATCAGGCATGACATGCAGAGAATACTGGACCTTAAGCATCCTTGTCTTAGTTCCTGAGTATAGCTAAGGTTCCATGTTAGGAGAAGAAAGCCAAGAAGACCATAGAGTATCTTTGCCTAGAACTCTGCTCATAGAACAGGGGTGTCTCTGCAAGACAAATAGGGGCGGTCCTCACCTTAAACTCTGAAGCAGTAGCAGTTACATTCTACCCGGGAAGAAGAGCAAGGCTAAAAGAACAAAGCACTCCATACTTCTGAAGAGTACTCCTTTTATATGGAACGGGGTGTGGAGAAGTTCAAGCCTAAGGACACTGGAATCCACAGTGGTGATTTTGGTGATGAGTAAATTATTGGGGGCTTACAGCTCTGTAAGAGCAGTAAGAGAAAAGGCAGAACAGCTAGAAGGTTAGTAGAAATAACTGAGGAAAGAAGCAGCAAAGAAGAGCCCTCCCGGGGGTGGAGGAAGCCTTAAAATGTGGCCTCAAAGACAACTACTACAAACTGGAATCAGATTGTTTCTGTTCAAGCAGAATCAGATCAGACTTCAGAGTAATTTATTTACCAGGGTGTTGTCAAAACAATAGAGCAATCAGCTAGAAATTAGCATTGGCTAACGGCCGCATTGGATACCAATGCATGATATTTCATCTGCAACTAAAGCAGTAGCTTTAAAGGGAGTTCATAGAAAGAGACAGTCAAAGAGGACAGAGATAAAACCGTTTTAACCCAGTGGGGTAGGAGGAGTCATACTTAAACCTGCACTCTCCGAAGGCAACATTAAGGGTTGCACATTTAGGGAAAAACTAATTTCACTCAAATAAAGCAAGCCACTAACTAGAAAATAAATGCAAACAAACAAATAGACCAGCCAACAATGGTAGTCCTAGAAATAGGGTGTTAGCATCAGAGCTCCTACAGCATATATTATCAAAGAGCCAGTTTGGAACCAAAAACATACCACCTATGAGAAAGGTAAATAAACAAGAAAGCATAGTTTCAGGATTTAAAAGAACAGGCGAAAGAAACTGCATTTTAGGGAGTCCAAATGTGGCACTTGGAGGACAGAAACTTGAAAGTAGCTATTACAAATCCGTTCAAAGAACCAAAGAAGTCATACTTACAGAATTAAAGGAAGACATGATGATAATGTCTCACCTACTATAAAAGATCAATGAAAAATGAAAATTATAAATTGAACCAAAAGGAAATCCTGGAGTTCACAAAGCTCAACAACCAAACAAAAATTTTCCTTCAGGGGTCAACAGGAAATGGGAGTTAGGAGAAGAATAAACCAGCAAACATGAAGACAGATTGATAGAGATCATAGAACCTGAGAGTAGAAAAAAATGAGAAACAACGAAAAGAGCCTTGGAGAGATGTAGGACACTATTGAGCATACTAATGTACAGTCGCTTCTCATTATTCATGGATTCTGCATTTGTAAATTTGGCTATTTGCAAAATGTGTTTGTAACCCCTCAAATGGATACTCAGGGCAAGTACACAGTCACTTACAAACTTCTTTTTTTTTTCTTTTTAGCTTTTTTTT
>SRVM01002200.1:0-23027 GCA_007570785.1 Antilocapra americana
GAATCCTGTCTCGTACATTGAAACTAGAGAGGAAATGCACAGTTGCTGCCACAAGTTGAATGGTCATCGAGTTTCCCCTCAGTGGCATATAATGCCTAATTCTTTTACAGCAACTCAAATGGAATCCCGAGTTTTTCCTCACAACACGAAGGGAAGTCTGGCTACCTTGACACATCTCTAGAAAAAGCTCAAGTTTCTTGCTCCAACACAACAGGAGCACAAACACCGTATTTAAAACTCAAAAGGAAAGCAGAGCTCCATGCCTCAACTGGAAACGAAGTATATTCGTCATCTGAAACTCGAAGGAATCCTGAGGTATCTGTCTCACCATTAGAGGAATACTGAGATCCCTACATCAACTTGGGATAAGGCCATATTCTCCTACAGTGACTCGAGTGCAGTCCTGAGCTGTCCTGGCAACTCGAAAGGAGCCCTGACTTCCAAGAGGCAACAAGAGAGGTTTCCTGAGGTCCTTTTCAGGATGCAAGAGGAACTCCAATCTTCCCACTGCCACTCATGATATGCCTCGAGATTTGATACTCAATGCGAAATGAAGCCCGATTCCCTTGCAGTGACTTGAGAGAAATGCCGAGTCCCCTCTCAAAAGTTTAATGGAAACTCGACTCCCTTTATGCCACTTCAGAGGTTCCCTGAGATACCCATCTCAACAAGAGAGTAACACTGATTTCCGGCCTCTACTCTAGATGAGGATCCATTCCCCTGAAGCCACTAGGGAGGGATCCAGAGGTGCCGCTCACAGCTTAAAAAGAGGCCTGACTTCCTTGAGGAAATAGGAGAGGTTTGTTGAGGTACCCTCACAATGTGAGATGGACCCCAAGACTCCCACCAAAACTCAAGAAAACCAGGAGATCAGATGCTCAACAAGAGAAGCGGCCCTTTTCCCTTGCAGGGTTTTGAGACCAATCCCCAATTTCTTCTTCCAAATAGAGTGGAGGCTTGACTCCTTTCATGCAAATCCAGATGTTCTCAGAGTTACCCATCACAACCTGAGAAGAACCTCTAACTTCCTATCACAACTGGAGAAAATACATGAGATTTGCCTTCAATGCAAGATTGGGCCCTATTTACGAGCAGCACCTCAACAGCAATCCAGAGTTACTTCTCGCGCTTGCAACAAGGTTTGACTCTCTTTAGGCCGCTCCAGAGGTTACAAAATATATCCATCCCACCTTGAGAGGAATCCCGAGTTTCCAGATGTAATTCCAGAGGAGCTAAGTTTTCCCTCCTCATTTCACCTTGACGGCCAGTTCCCCTGTGTTGATTGCTGTCACATGCTAATTTTCCCTCACACCTCAAGAGGAGGCCTATTCCACTTCCTGCAAATCCAGAGGAAACCTAAGGAAACTGCCACAAGTCCAAAGGGCATTGAGTTCTCTTTCAACTCGAGAAAGGCCTGATTCCCTGGGATTGACACGAATGGAATCACTCATTCCCTCTAACAACATGAAGGGAGGTCTGAATCCCCTTTTGCACCTCAGGAAAAAGCCTGATTTGCTCACCTCAACGCGACAGGATGCCCCAGATTCCTATGACAACTTGAGAAGAAAGTGGAGTTCCATGTCACCAGCTGAGATTTGGCTTGACTCCCCCGTTGAAACTCGATAGGTACCCCTAAATCCCTCTCTCGCAACTGAAGGGGAATCCTGAGTTTTATGCCTGAACTCGCGATGAAACCTTACTCCCCTGCAGCCACATGAGAGGAATGCTCAGATGTCTTTGTGACACAATAGGAAGCCTGAAGTCCCTAATACATCTCAAGAGATTAACTGAGGTCCCAATCTCAAGTCAAGAGGAACCACAAGCATCCATTTGCAACTCGAGAAAACCAGGAAATCTCCCCCTCAACATGATAAGAGGCCATTTCACAGGAAGTGCCTTGGGAGCAATCCCACGGTCCCCCTCATAACATGAAAGGAAACCATTCCTGGCCTTATGCAACTTCAAAGTCTCCCAAAGATACCCATCTAGGGGAGGAACCCTAATTTTCCCACAGCCACCTGAGAAGAGCTCCATGTTCCACAACTCATCTCGAGATGAGGGCCATTTCCCCTGCTTCGACTCTACAGGAACCCCTCCTTTCCCCTGGTACCTCAAGAGGAGGCCTGTATCATAGCCTGGAAATGTGCAGTTCCTGCCATATGTTGAAAGGTCAGCGACTGCCCCCTCAACTGGACATACCACATAATTCTCTTGCAGCGACTCAAATGGAATCCCAAGCTTCCCTCACACCACAAAGAGATGCCAGAATGCCCTGTGCAACACTAGAAAAAGGGTGAGGTTTCCTGTCTCAACACGACAGGAGGACACATACCTCATTTAAAACTCAAAGAAAAGCAGTGTTCCAAGCCTCAACACGAAACACTTTATACTCCAAGGCTGAAATTCAAAGGGACCCCGAGGTATCTGTCTCAACTGGAGAGCAATGCCGAATTTCCCACATCAAATCGGGATGAGGCCCTATTCCCCTGCAGCAACTTGAGAGGAATCCCTAGCTGCCCCTGGGAATTTGAATGGAGGCCTAACATCCCTGAGTCAACAAGAGAGGTTCCCTGAGTTCCCCGTTGGAACTCGAGTGGAACCCAAAGCTTCAAGATGCAACTCATGAAATACCAGGAGATTTGATCCTCAATGCGAGATGAAGCCCACTTCTCTTGAGGTGCAATCCAAGAAGAGCTCCGTTTTCCCCACCTCATCTAGAGATGAGGGCCATTTCTTGTGCTTTGACTTGAGAGGATTCCCTACTCTCCCGTTGCGCCTCAAGAGGAAGCCTGTCTCATCAATTGAAACTCAAGATGAAACTCACAGTTCCTGCTACAAGTTGAATGGTCACCGAGTTCCCTCTCAACTGCATATAAGGCCTAATTCCCTTACAGCAACTCAAATGCAATCCTGAGTATCACCTCACAACATGAAGCGATGTCTGGGTGCCCTAAAGCACTACTACAAGAAGCTCAAGGTTCCTGCCTCAACACGAAAGGAACACAGACACTTTATTTAAATCTTGAGAGGAAAGCAGAGTTCCTTGCCTCAACATGAAATGAGATATACTCCTCAGCTGAAACTCGAAGGAACACCGAGGTATCTGTCATGCCCTGAGAGGAATACTGAGATTCTCATGTCAACTTGGGATGAGTCCCTATTCCCCTGCAGTGACTCAATCAAAATCCAGAGCTGCCCCTGGCAACTGGAAAGGACCCCTGACTTCCCAGAGGCAACAAGAGAGGTTCCTTGAGGTCCCTGTCAGAACTAGAGTGGAAACTCAAGCTTCCCACTGCAACTCATGAAATGCCATGAGATTTGATCCTCAACACGAGATAAAGCCCGCTTCTCTTGCAGTGACTTGAGAGAAATGCTGAGTTCCCTCTCAAAAGTCAAATGGAAGCTTGACTCCCTTTATGCCACTCCACAGGTTCCCCGAGATACTCATCTCAACTTGATAGGAACCCTAAGTTTCTCGCCTCAACTCTAGATGAGGCCCCATTCCCCTGCAGCCACGAATGAGGAATCCCAAAGTGCCCTTCACAGTTCTAAAGGAAACATGACCTCCTTGCAGTAAAGAGAGGTTTGCTTAGGTACTGATCATAATCTGAGCAGAACTAAATCTTCTCACCACAACTTGAGATAAACCATGAGATTCCACGCTCAACACGAGATGAGGCCCTTTGCCCTTGCAGGTCTTAGAAAGCAATATTCACTTTCTCCGTGCGACTTGAATGGAGGCTTGACTGATTTCTTACAAATCCAGGTGCTCCCAGAGATACTCATGAGAAGTATCTCTGAGATACTGAGAAAAACTCCGAGCCTCCCACCACAACTCAAGAAAATGCATGAGACTTCCCCTCAATGAGAGATGTGGCCCTATTCATGGGTAGTGCCTCCAGAGCAATCCTGAGTTCCGTTCCACACGTGAAAGGTGGCTTGTCTCCCTTTAGGCAGCTCCAGAGGTTCCCTGAGCTAGTCAACCCATCTTGATTGGAACCCCTAGTTTCCAGATACAATTCAAGAGGAGCCCAGTTTTCCCTACCTCATTTCTAGATGAGGGCCAATTCCCCTGCTTTGACTACTGACACATGCGGATTTTCCCTCACACCTCAAGAGGAGGCCTGTCTTACTTACCTAAATCCAGAACTAACCCAGGGTTACTGTCGCAAGTGAAAAGTGCAACAATCTCTCCCTCAACTCGAGAAAGTCAGGATTCCCTGGGATCAACTCGAATAGAACCACCTGTTTCCTTTAACAACACAAAGAGAGGTCTAATACCCTGTTGCATCTCTGCATAAAGCCTGAGTTCCCCGCCTAAACGCGACAGGAGGATTAACACTCCTTTTACAACTCAAGAGGAATGTTGAGCTCCATGCCTCAACACGAAACTAGGTATAAGCCCCAGCTGAAACTCGAAGGAACCCTGAGGAATCTGTCACAACAGGAGAGGAATACTGAATTTCCTCCTCAACTGGGAAGAGGCCCTTTTCCCATGCAGCGAATTGAGAGGAATCCTGAGCTGCCCCTGGTAACTCGAACAAAGGCATGATTTCACAGAAGCAACAAGAGAGGTTCCCTGAGATTCCTGTTGGAACTCAAGGGGAACCCCAAGCTTCTCTGCAAACCTTGAGGTAAACCTTGCGCTTCCATGTTCAACATGAGTGAGGCCCTTTTTCCTTGCAGGGCTTAGAGAGCAATCCCCAGTTTCTTCTCCTGATTGGGAGATTCGATCGTCATTGCAAGATGAAGCCCAATTTACTTGCACTGACTTGAGGGAAATGCCCAGTTCCCGCTCGAAACACAAATGGAAGCTTGACGCCCTTCATGATACTCCAGAGGTTCCTTGAAATTTCATTGCAACTCAAGAGGAATCCTGAGTTTCCCACCTCAACTCTAGATGAGGCCCTACTCCCCTGCAGCAACTCATAAGGAATCCCATGGTTCCCTTCAAAGCTCAAAATGAGGCATGGCATCCCTGAAATAACAAGAGAAATGTGCTGAGGTACTCATCGCAACTCGAGTAGAACCCCAAGATTCCCACCACAACTTGATATAAACCACAAGATTCCATGCTCAACGTGAGATGAGGCCCTTTTCCCTTGCATAGCTTTGAGAACAACCCCCAGTTTCTGCTCCCAGCTTTAATGGAGGCTTGACTCTTTTCATGCAAATCCAGGTGTTCCTAGAGATGCACATCACAAACTGAGAAGAACCCCGAGCTTCCCTCCACAACTGGAGAAAATCCAGGAGACTTCCCCTCAAGGTGAGATGGGGCCCTATTCAGGGGCAGCCCCTTGAGAGCAATCCTAAGTTCCCTCTCGCACTTGAAATGAGGCTTGACTCCCTTTAGGCAGCTCCAGAGGTTCCCTGAGATAGCAGACCCATCTCGTTTGGAAGCCCTAGTTTCCAGAGGCAATTCAAGAGGAGCCCTGTGATCCCCACCTCATCTGCAGAGGAGGGCCGATTCCCCTGCTTTGACTCCTGACACATGCTGATTTTTCCTTCTACCTCAAGAGGAGGTCTGTCTCACCTAATGCAAATCCAGAGCAAACCTGAGGTACCTGTCACAAATCAAAAGTGCAAAGATCTCTCCCTTAATGTGAGAAAGGCCTGATTCCCATGGATCAACTAGAATGAAACCATTAATTTCCTCTAACAACAGGAAGAGGGGTCTAAATCCCCTGTTGCACATCTGGGGAAAGCCTGAGCTCCCCGCCTTAACTAGACAGGAGGACTGAAATTCCTTTTACAACTCAAGAGGAATGCTGAATTCTATGCTCCAACAGGAAATGAAGTATATGCCTCAGCTTAAATTCAAAGGAACCCAAAGGAATCTGTCGCAAAAGGAGAGGATACCGAGTTTCCCACCTCAACTCAAGATGAGGCCCTTTTCCTCTGCAGCGACTTGAGATGATTCCTGAGCTGCCCATGGCAATTCCAAAGGTGGTCTAACTTCCCAGAGGCAACAGGAGAGGTTCTCTGAGGTCCCTGTCAAACCTGGAGAAGAATCCCAAGCTTCCCACTGCAACTCATGAAAAACCATGAGATTTGATCCTCATCGTGAGATGAAGCCTAGTTACCTTGAAGTGACTGAGAGAAATGCTGAGTTTCCTCTCAGAAATCCAACAGAATTTTAAGTCCCTTTATGCCGCTCCTTAGGATCCCTGATATACCACTCACAACTCGAGAGGAAGCTTGAGGTTCCTACCTCAACTCTAGATGAGTATCCATTCCACCTGCAGTGTCTCCTGTGGAATCCTGAGGTGCCCCTGGAAGCTCAAGAGGAAGCCTGATGTCCCTGAGGAAACTCGAGAGATTCCCCAAGGTCCCTATCTGAACTCAAGAGGAACATCAAGCTTCCAGCCACAACTCGAGAAAACTACAAGATTTCCCCCTCAACTCAAGATGAGGTCCATTTCCCAGGCATTGCCTCAAGAGTAATCCTGTGTTCCCCCTCACAACTGGAAAGAAAACCTTTCCTCCCTTCATGCAACTTCAGAGGTTCACCGAGATTCCCATCACAACTCAAGAAGAACCCCAATTTTCCCTCTGCAATTTGAAAAGTGCTCCGTGTTCCCCACCTCATTTTGAGATAAGGGCCATTTCCACTGGGTGGACTCGAGTGGAATCCTGACTTTCCCCTTGGGCCTCCAGAGGAAGCCTGTCTCATCTGTTAAAACTTGAGTGGAAATGCACAGTTCCTGCAACAATTTGAAAGGTCACCAACTGTCCCCTCAACTGCACATATGGCCGAATTGCCTTGCCGCAACTGGAATGGAATCTCGAGTTTCCCCTCACAACAAGAAGGGAGGTCTGGCTGCCTTGATGCACCTCTATAAAAAGCCTGAGTTTCCAGCCTCAACATGACAGGAGCTCAGACACCTCATTTAACATTCAAGAGGAAAGCAGAGTCCCATGCCTCTGAAACCCAGAGTTTCCAGACATAATTAAAAATGAGCCCCATGTTCCCCACCTCATCTCGAGATGAGGGCCGATTCCCCTGCTTTAATTCCTGACACATGCTGATTTCCCCTCGCACCTCACCTGAAGATCTGTCTCACCTATTTCTAACTTGGAGGAACCCTGAGTTTCCTGCTTCAAGTCAATAGGGCATCGAGTTCTCCCTCACCTCGAGACAAGGACTGATTACCTGGAAGTGACTCAAATGGAACCAATAAATTTCCTCTAACAACATGAAAAGACATCTGAATCCCCTGCTCCACCTCTGGAAAAAGCCTGAGTTCCCCCTCTCAACTCAACTGTAGCTTAAACTTGCCTCCTGTCTTTTTGTTCCATTTTATTTAAAATATAAAAAACTGCATTTAATTTATTATAAATTTTAGGAAAAGTCTATTTTATCTTTCTGTCTATAAAAGCATGCTATATCATTGTGGACATTTAGGAAATATGCAAAAAAGCTGGAAAACAAGACAATTGTTTTGGCCCTACTAGCCAGAGATAGATAATTGGTTGGCATATTGGTGTATTTCTTTCCAATCTTTTTGTGCAGAGTTGTGGAATATGTTTTCACCCACATCATTGTGGTTTTGCTCTATATGCAAATTTGTGGGCGTTTCTCCATGACATTGGGAAGCCTTAGTTACCATTGCTTTCAATGGAAGCTTGACAATGCTTAGCTATTCCCTCATTGTTACATGTTTGCATGCTCAGTGCTCAGTCCTGTTCTTATTTTTCATGACCCCCCGGACTGTGGCCCTTCAGGCTCCGTGGTCCATGAGATTTATCAGGCAAGAATACTGGCGTGGGTTGCCATTACCTGGGTTGAAGATCCAAGGTATCTTCCCAACCCAGGGATCAAGCTTCCTGTGTCTCTTTCATTGGCAGGTAAATTTTTTGCCAACGAACCACCTGGGAATCCCTTGTTATATGTTTGGGTTGGTTCTAACTTTCCCACTTGGTAAATAACACAGCGGTGAAAACGTATCCCATCTCTGTGAAGAGAAGAAGGAAGCAAAGGGTTTGAGACCACAGTAAGGATACAATTCAGGAAGGAATACTCCCAGGGGCTCTAGTTGCTCCATCATCTTGCTGCAAAGTGCTTCTATAGCCTGGCTCCAGGAGAGAAGAACTGAGGCCAAAACGGTGGCTGTTGTAGGAGGACATTTCCTTAGAAACAGTTCTCTGACCACAGGAGTGAAGATACTGAGTTGCTTTGAAGTGGTGAGTTACCTGTCACAGTAAGTGACAGGAGGGGTCGTACAGAGGGAAGACATCCCTTTACTCTGAGGTCATATTAGCTCACATCTTGGATAAACTCCAACCCTTGGGCTCTGTGTGCTTTACCTGAAATCATCACAAATCCCTCAGCCAATAATGAAGCAGCCCTCAGATCAGTGGTCAAAGAGAAACAGCCTAGAAGAGAAGGAAGAACCTTGAACTTGGTTCCAAAAGACACAAAAGGTCTAATTCCTTCTCCTCCTTCATTATGGTAAAGTCATATTTAACGCTTTGAGGGCCTCAATTTTCCTGTCTGTCAAGTGGGATAACAATATTCACCCTGCCTAACTTCCCGAAGTCCTGCCTATAAGGCTCTGTGCATGCAGACTGTCACCCTCTACACAAAAAATGTATTAATATTGTCAGTATCAATGACAGCAGGACCGATGACGATGACACACCAGTGGGTTGGAGTCCCGTGTTCCACTGCTTCCCCGGGGGAGCACTTTCTGGGCTCCATGTTTCCTCTGACATCTCTCTATAACCCTGTCTGTGCTCCCTCTGGCAGATCGATGCTGCCTCCTTACTTTCAGCCTCTGTGATGGCTGCTCCTTGTGCTTTAGTCCTCTCCATGCTGGTTTACCCAGAGGTGGAGGAGTCCAAGTTCAGATGTGAGGAAGGCATGAAACTGACCTACGGGTGAGCACAGCAAGAGGGCCTGCACAGAAGGAAGTCGGGGGTGGGCAGGGACAGGAGCAGAGTCAGGGCCAAAACAGGTCCTATATTCTCTGCCCTTCACTGTCTTTCACAAAGCCTAACTCATCTACCCTCTCAGCCACTGCCCTACCTATGGATTACCTTGAGAAAATGCAGAATCCAGGTGTCTAATCTTATTGTCCTGTCTCTGACCAGTGGGATGTGCCTGGTGTGTGTGTGTGTCTGTGTGTGTGTGTGTGTGTGTGTGCTGAGGAGGGCATGAAAACCACCCTATCTCTCTACATGACCCAAGCATCAATCACATTGACATAGTGAGTGCTGTCCTTGACTTAACTCACCTCCTAGTATCTCTTCATCACAGTCTTAGCAAACTTTGTGTAACATTTAATCCTAAAATGTATATATATATTGAAAGACAACACTTTGGACATGTGTACTTGTGGATACAATGGGGGGGGGGCCAACCCCATAGCTTCAAATGTCTGGGGCAGCATTGCCCTAGGTCCTGCTGTCATGTATAATTAACAGTTCCTAGTGATCACCTTTAAAAAGTAAAACGATGATTTTTCAATAAGATGATTTTAGTAAGGTGTTTTGACTCAATATATCCAAAATTTGTCATTTTAGTGTGTATTTGATATGAAATTATTACTATTTCAGGGTGGTCCCGTGGTTAAGATTCCATGCTCTCAATGCAGGGGGTGTGGGTTTGATCCCTGGTCAGGAAGCTAGGGGCTTCCCAGGTGGCTTAGTGGTAAAGAATCTGCCTGGCAATGCAGAAGACATGGGTTCTATCCCTAGGCGGTGAAGATCCCCTGAAGAAGGAAATAGTAGCCCACTATAGTATTCTTGACTGGAGAATTCCTTGGACCATCAGAGGAGCCTGATTGGTTGCAGTGACAAAGAGTTGGAAATGACTGAGTGACTGAGCATGCATGGATGGAGGGAAATAGGCCACTCATGATTCAACTAAAGATCACAAATGCTGCAATAAAGATCCTGTGTGTCACAACTAAGACTTGGTACAGCTGAATAAACAAAGGTGTTTTTTTTAATTTGACAGCTATTTCATATTATCTTGTACTAAAGCTCTGAAAGTTGGTGTGTATATTGGCAACACATCTCTATTCAGATCTGCCTTCTTCCAAGTGCTTGTTAAGTTGCATGCAGCTCCTGGTTTGTCTTAGATGATGTCTGCACTAGACATATGGGCCTTACCCTAGTGCTTGGACAAGCGGCTTTCTTGTCTCGAGGGTAAACATGGACCCTGGCTCTGACATGCTGTATCCAAGTTTGAGCCTGAAGGACAGGGAGCCCTGAACCTGTGGAGAAAGGCCTATAATGATATCTCTTTGTCCCATTGACAGAGATGTTCAAAACCTCTTAGAAGCAGCTACCAGTGGGGCTGCCTTGTTCATGAAGGTCGTGACCAACATCATGGCCAACTTGATTGCCTTTCTGGCTGTGCTGGACTTCATCAGCGATGTCCTCTCCTGGCCGGGAAACATGGTGGAAATCCAGGGGTACAGCTTCCAGGTACAGTCCCTCTCGACCTGTGGAGGGGGTGGTTCAGGCCAGTGGCGACTGTGGGTGGACGCCCACAGAGCCCAGATCAACCCAAGTCCCAGCGGCTCATCTTGCTTTGTGCCTCAGCTCATCTGCTCCTACATCCTGCGGCCAGTGACTTCCCTGATGGGCATGGCCTTGGAGGACTGCTCGGTGGTGACAGAGCTGCTGGGGATGAAGCTGTTTCTGAAGGAGTTTGTGGCCTATCAGGGGCTCTCTGAATACAAGCAGCGCTGCCTTGCAGGCAGTGAGGAATAGGTTGGCTCCAAAAAGCAGTGAATCTCTGTGAGTGTTCCCGTCCCCTAACTGGGTCAGGGCATGATGCAGCTGTCCCTGTACAGGCCTGGATGAGACACACAGAGGTGGTGCTCAACCTCCCACATCTCATTGCCATGGGAAACAAGACAGCTTCAGGCTTCACTGTCATCTTTCTCAAAGTCTCTCTATC
Organism: Antilocapra americana; assembly: GCA_007570785.1. Taxonomy (NCBI): domain Eukaryota; kingdom Metazoa; phylum Chordata; class Mammalia; order Artiodactyla; family Antilocapridae; genus Antilocapra; species Antilocapra americana. The sequence goes on from SRVM01002200.1 coordinate 10,913, forward strand.
TCTTGGCTTCCCTGATGGCTCAGTTGGTAAAGAATCTGCCTGCAGTGCAGAAGGGTTGGGAAGATCCCCTGGAGAAGGGAAAGGCTACCCACTCTAGTATTATGGCCTGGAGAATACTAGAATAGTCCATGAGGTCACAAAGTCTCGGACATGAGTGAGCAACTCTCAGTTCATTTCACTTCTCTCTCTCTCTTGAAGATATCTGAACTCCTTATGTAGACAGGCTACCATCCTATGGCCTTGGGCAAGCTACTGCACCTTGCCTCTTCTGTTGGAAAACTAGTGTCATATCTGCCACCACTACCCCAAAAGGAATGGTTGTGAAACTCCAATGAGGAGCTAAGAGAGTAAAACAGAAAGATCTCACCACATTAATCTCCAATATATGGAATTCAGCTCAGGGGTTGGTTTGTGCAGTTAAGACTTAAAAAAAACACCTGTAAAAGCTTTCTAAAGTGACACTTTTGAAAAGAATAACAGCCAATGTAACATGTTTAAGAATCAAAAAAGTATTCATTATATCATCATCCCCAAATGACACCTATTATAATATATAGTCAATTATATCTAATTATACGATAATAAATGTAAACATAATAATATAATATCTAATTCTACCATTTGGCTCTTATACTCAGTGCTGAAATGAGTTGGTTTTACACTGAAAGTTTCCCTCTAAGAAGATGGTTTCCACAGGAGATTTTCAAGATGTGGGATGACTGAATTGTATGGCATGAATCCTTGTGTGTGTGCTGCCAGTAACTTTTGCAAAGGGTTATAACAACTGAAACCACCCCAGCTCTGCCTGTGAGCATTGATTTAACTACACCTGAACAGGCAGAGCAGCCTTTTTAAAACAAGAATAAGTATTGCTACTTTAATGGGCAAATAATAATAGCTCATTGTTTTAACGTGTGTTTCCTGGGTTACTAGGAGCTTTTAATATAAAATATTTTTTGTGTCTTTGAAATTATTTTTTAGTGATAAAGAAATGTACTCTTTAGTTTTTGTTAAGGTTTGTATGGAGTAAAAAGCTCAGATTTCCCCGCACTCCTAATTTTAGCTCCAGTATCACTGTCTTCTCTAGAGGCAGCGGCAGTATGTACCTTTGGGCTTCCTTGGTGGTTCAGCAGTAAATAATCCACCTGGAATTCAGGAGACACAGGTTTGATCCTTGGATTGGAAAGACCACCTGGAGGAGGAAATGGCAATCCTCTTCAGTATTCTTGCCTGAGAAATCCCATGGACAGAGAAGCCTGACAGCCTACGGTCCATGGAGTCTCAGACTCAGACATGACTAAAGTGACTGAGCACACACATACTCATATGCCTTCAGGATATTTTTCAATGAAATTCATTACTTCAGCAAGTATTTGTTGAGACCTCTGAGTTGCCAGGCCTTCTTCTGTGTACCAGAGATAAAATGGGGAATTAGACAGACATGGTCCCTGGTGACATGAAACTTACATCTAGTGAAAGACACAAGAAAACAAAGGAATGCAAAATTTTAAACCACAATCTACAGTAAATTCTATGATGGAAACAATAAAACGAATCAGGGATGGGGTCTATCCTTGACTAGATAGGACTGACTGGACAGGGGAGGCCTCCCTAGTCAGTGGTTAAGACTCTCCGATTCCACTGAAGGGGGCTCAGGTTCTTTCCAACGACAGGGAACTAAGATTCCACGTGCTATGCATTGCGGACAAAAAAAGACTTCAGTGAGATGGATATTTAGACCAAGACTTGGAGGGAGGGGCAGAGGCCAGAAGAAATGGGTACTAGCATTCCAGGCAAAGAAAGAGGTATATTCAAAGGCTCTGAGGTTGTCCAAAGCACTGGTTTGGAGAAGTGAGAGAAGTCCACTTAGAACAGGTGTTAATCGTAACAGAGTGGCCCAGGCCAAAGAACAGTTTGAAGTCACTGAAAATTTGACTTCTGACATTTTAGCAGTAGTTGGGCTGCTGTCTGGAGGGTGATTGTAGGTGAGTAAGCAGAATGCAAGTACCTTAATGTTTTCAATCAATGTATAAAACTCTGTATGTTATAAAGATATTGACTCTTTTTCATTTTCTTTTTAAAACATTTTGGCCACACCATGCATCATGTAGGATTTTAGCCCCCCAGTTAGGAATCAAGCTTGGACTGTTTGCATTGGAAGTATGGAGTCTTAGCCACTGAACCACCAGGAATTTCCACATTTTCTACATATATTTTTTCCTGGTTATTTTTATTTTTGTTTCTCTTCATTCCATATTCAGAATTTTTTTCTAAAACTACAAATTTATACCAAACCTCTGCATTTCTTACATTATTTCTAAATTTAGAAACTTACCTCCTGGTAAAGGTTAAGTTCCTGAAACAGTATGATGAAGTAGTTAAAATGATGTGATCTTGGGAGTCAGACAAAACTGAGTTCAAATTGTGACACAACTGCCTTTTTGCTGTGTGAACTTCTTCAGTCACTTATAAGAGCCTCAGTTTGCTCCTCTCCAGGATGAGAGCAAAATGCTATTCTGTAACAATACTAATATTATCCTATATTTTCTAATATTTAATGTTTAAAGTGTTAATATGTATCTGCTTTAATTGATCTAGAATTAGTTTTTTGTGGTGCAAGGTATGGGTCTAAGCCTTTTTATTCTACCCAAATTATCCCATGTTGGATATTAGTACTTCTAGGAAATTACACAAGTGTTCACAGCAAAAGGGAAAGAGAGTTGTGTTGCTTACATACCTACTCTAGGGACTTCCTTGATGATGCAGCAGTTAAAGACTCCATGCTTCCAATGCAGGGACATGGGTTCAATCCCTGTTTGGGGATCTAAGATTACACAAGCTGTGTGGCCTGGCCAAAAAGTTAAAAATTAAATAAGAATAAAATAAAATCTGAACTTAAGCCCTCTGCGGATTCACCAACTTCAGCTCCATTGGGATCATGCTGAGAGGCCTGAGTGAGTCCTAGTGGGGCCTCCCCAGCCTCCTATAAAGGGCAGGGATTGCAGCAGGGGTTGGTCTCCAGTTCTGGCTCTCAGATACCTACAACTTCCAAGAGATCTGTATGCCTCAGTTCTCCTCTTGGTCTAAGGCAGAGCCTGAACAAGGAGGTCATGGAACTCCCTCCCAACCCTGGAATTTCATGATTACTCTGCTGCTTGGCTGGCCCAGGGCCCTAGGAGGGGTCCAGAGGCATGGCATTGGCTGCCCGGCCGAAGCTTTGACCTGCCAGTTCCCATACCCACAGTGGACAGATAAGCCCTGTGGGGCCTGGGGAGGAAGTCTCTATAGAACTATTAGCTTTTTACAAAAAAAAAACAAAAACGTTTCACCCTTCACAGTCCCCTGCCTAGTGGTGCAACCATGCTGTTTTATTGAAAAGCTAACTGAGCTGTCCAAAAGTGAAATGTGACCCGAGTCACTCAGCTATAAAGTGGCTGTTAACTGTCACTGTGTTAGTCGTGCAGTCGTATCTGACTCTTTGCAACCCCATGGACTGCAACCCATCAGGATTCTCTGTCCGTAGAATTATCCTGGCAAGAATACTGGAGTGGGTTGTCATTCCCTTCTCCAGGGGATCTTCCCAACCCAGGGATACAACCTAGGTCTCTTGCATTGCAGACAGGAGCTTTCTTTACCATATGAGCCACCAGGCAATCCTAATAAATGGATGAACCTGTGTTTAATCCTGGGTCTGCCTGACTCCAAACTCAATGTTCTTTCCCTACACCTGCCACTGATGACACGTGGGGAAGTGTGGACTGCTATCTAGTCAGGCCAATGAGGACTCTCTGATTCAACAAGCATCAGGAGGGCAGCGTCTGTTGCTATGGCCCCCAGAAGAGGAAGGCTGGTAAGCAGACAAAGCCAGAGGGGCCTGTGGAGTCCTGGACCTGAGCCCTCCTGTCCTCCTGAAGCCTCCATGTCTCCCCAGTGGATGGGCAAATTCTCCAAGATCGTGCTCCAGGCGCACTGCACGGGGGCCTGTGTGTCCCTGGTGAACGCCTGTGTGACCAGTGAGTACAGGCCTGGTGGGCTCAGTCCAGGGCTAGGCACTGGGGCCTTGGCCTCTCTGGCAATCGTTGGGTAGGGTTGAGGGGGATAGTAAGGGGCTGGACCCTGCCCACTAGCTGCTTTCTCTGCACAGGCATCCTCTACATGCCCAGGGGACCTGCAGTGGACTTTGTGCCCCTCCTGAACAAGACCCTCAGCAGCAACAGCTTTGAGGTGTACCAATGCTGCCAGCAGGCCTTCCAGGGGTGAGTGACTGGGCCAGGAGGCCACGGGTGGGGTGATGACAGTGATAGGGTGCAGAAACTTGAGTACATGGGGTGGGGAAGGCCTTTGGTACCAGAGCAAGGGTGGAGAAATGTTATGGCTGTGGCTGATGTAACCAAGAACAAAGGAAGTGGGGCTTGAGGACCAAACTTAGAAGAAGGTTGGACCAGAGACATGGAGCAACTTCCCTGAAGTCGCTCAGCCTTTAATGGTCAGCAGAGCCCATTCCTGGAGTGCAGAGTATAGCTTCTGCTTCTTTTCATCACCAGCCCGAAGTTCAGCCTAGAGGCCCTGGACAACTGTTGTCAATTCTCTAATCACATAGTCTTTGTATAGCAGGGATAGAACGTCTCTGTGTCTTCCAGTTGTTATTCTCTCCCAGTAAGCAGCTGCTGCCACCCTTCTCTCTCCAGACCCCCCTATCCTGTGGGAAGCCACAGGGCTTATACCACCTCAGGCACAAATCAGGAAGGGTGACCAGGGGCTGGGTGGAATGAGGGGTGGCCCTCAGCCCTCACCTCCTTTTTGCTCTTGCATTTCCTCCCTCCTCAAATGTAATGTTCAGAATCGCCTCTGTATCTTCTCTCTTCTCTGTCTGCCCTGCCCTGGGTCAACCCTGTTTGCCCACCCCTTCTTCTCTGGGGCTCTCAGCTCTGGCAATTCACTGGCCTTATTCCCTTCTCCTCTCTGGGCACAGGAATCTCGCTGTGGCTCAACCCCTGCCACATGGCTTTTCCTGGAGATGCTTTCCACCACTTTCATAGACTCCCCTACTGCCCACCTCCACAGCACTTTCCATACTGGTGGCTTGTGTAGCACTGTCCTCCAAGGTATGCAGAGGTTTCCATAATCCTCTAGGTTTGGGAAACACTGGGCTAAATAAAGTTAGGATTTTTTGGTTTTGTTTGTTTTTCTCACTGTGGACTTGTCAGAGCTTGATGTGGATATAACAGGAGACGTTTTCCAAAATTGGCTGTAAGAATCTTTTGGATGGACGCATCTTTTAGTTGAGGATCCCATGGGAAACAATCTGGAAAATATTGGTTCATGTTCCGACTGCTTTACTCTACATAACTATCACCTTTGTAGATGTTTACTGAACACTACGTGTCAGTACACTGTTCTCAGTGATTCATAGTTTGTAACTCAGTCCTTACCACAACCGTGTGAGGCAAGTGCTGTTGTCATCCCTAGTTGAAGGACCAGAGTTCAAAGAGGTTAAGTAAGTTGCCTAAAGTGGCACAGCTGGGAAGAGGAAGTCAGGACTTGATCCCCAGCCATCCAGTTCCACCAGCTATAGTGTGTGGTCTCTCCACTAAGCTGCTAAGAGCTCAGTTGTCTGACTTGCCCTACACCCTCTGTTTGCCTCTTCACCCCATCCCCATCCCTCTGCTCCAGCAGGTCAGGCATCTGCTGTCTTTTCTGTGCCTCTGAGCCTTTGTTTTGGGAGTTCTTGTCACCCAGCATGTCCTGCCCTATGCTCCTTGCACTCTGTCCTCATTTCCTTAGCAACTTTGGCTGCTGGGGCCTGCAGGATGCTTCTGCACCCCATTGGCCATGGGGCACCTGACCCCTCACCCACCTCTGTTGGATAAGGCTCCCCAGCTGGGGCCTGAGGTAGAGGTCCAGCTGGTTAGTAGTTACCATGCTCTGTCAAGGACCTAGGCTCTACTAGGCACTGGTCTTACTCCTTGTGACCCCCACGGGCTGGCCCTCGGTACTTTCTGAAGGGCCCACGTCCTTGCCCTTAGCTCAGCACAACAGAGTCAGTGGCCTGACTCCCATGCCCCAAGGCAAGGCTATTTCCTGCTCCCTGCAGCCCCGACTTCCCTTGAGCTGTCACAGGAGGCCCTCCTGACTGGACATCACAGCTGTCTCTTAGTATCTGGGCGCCACCTCCCCCAACTTCCTTTCCTGGACCACGTGTACACACATCACCTGGCCAGTTACATTCCCGAGAGGACTATTGGCCCCTGAGAGACAGGACTCAGATATTTCTATGTCCTCATGGTGCTCAGCACAATGCTGGGCCTGTGAAAAGCGGGAGTGTTCCAGGTGGCACTAGTGGTAAAGTACCCACCTACCAATGCAGGAGACTTAAGGATACACAAGTTTGATCCCTGGCTTGGGAAAATCCCCCTGGAGGAGGGCATGGCAACCCACTCCAGTAGTCTTGCCTGGAGAATCCCATGGACAGAGGTGCCTGGCAGGCTACAGTCCCTGGGGTCGCCAAGAGTTGGACATGACTGAACCAACTTCGTACATATTGTGCACATATTGTGAAAGGTGTTAAATGAGTATTTATGGAACGGAATTCACCTTCTGTCAGACGCACTAGCATGCATGCCATGCTGTACCTGTATAGACTGTTTTGAGCTCAAGAGCTTTACTGACCGAGGGGACTCCTTGGTCATCTGAGCAGCAGACTCTTACCATCTCCTCCACCCACCATGGTCCTTCTTCTTCTTCTTGCACATGCAGAACCTGGGAGGCCATTGAGGGTGGGACTGCAATAATACACTGCTTAGAGAGGAGGTGCCTGTGCTGGTACCAGCTGCCTGTGCCTCAATCAGATCATTGCAGTCACTCAGCCATGTCCAACCATTTGCGACGCCATGGACTGCAGCAAGACAAGCTTCCCTGTCCATCACCAACTCCTAGAGCTTACTCAGACTCATGTCTATTGAGTTGGTGATGCCACCCAACCATCTCATCCTCTGTCATCCCCTTCTCCTCCTGCCTTAAATCTTTCCCAGCATCAGGGTCTTTTCCAGTGAGTTAGTTATTAGCATCAGGTGGCCAAAGAATTGGAGTTTCAGCTTCAGCATCAGTTCTTCCAAGGAATATTTAGGACTGATTTTCTTTAGGATTGACTGGTTGGATCTCCTTGCAGTCCAAGGGACTCTCAAGTGTCTTCTCCAACATCATAGTTCAAAAGCTTCATTTCGTCAGCACTCAGCTTTCTTCACCATCCAACTCTCACATCCATACATGACTACTGGAAAAACCATAGCCTTGACTAGATGGACCTTTGCTGGCAAAGTAACATCTCTGCTTTTTAGTGCCTGTGCCTAATTGCACCCTAAGCAGCAGCTTCTGGGTCAGGATTGGCCTGGATGCCTCCACCTAACCCACCACCCCGTCAGAAAAGGCATTGCTAATCAATCACAGCGTCCCTTGCACTAAATCCAAATAGGGACTCAGAATCTGGATGAGCTCAGGACTGGACGAGCCCACCACCAAGTGATTTGAGGTGCCTTTACCAGACCTTAGACTTCCCTGGTGGCTCAGATGGTAAAGCATCTGTCTGCAATGCAGGAGACATGGGTTCAATCCCTCTGTTGGGAAGATCGCCTGGAGAAAGAAATGGCAACCCACTCCAGTATTCTTGCCTGGAAAAGCCCATGGACGGAGGAGCCTGGTAGGCTACAGTCAGTCCGTGGGGTCACAAAGAGTCAGACACGACCGAATGACTTCTCTTTCTTCCACTTTACCAGACCCTAAGGACCCAGATTGATTTTGTATCTCTGGCCTGAAAAAGTCTCAGCTTTGTGAAACACTCTAGAAATCAATGAGGACAGGGTGTCCAAGTGGTTAACGCTGAGGGAATATGCTGCCTTTTCCCTGTGCTCTACACACATGAAATCAAATCCTACCTTCATCAGATGTGTGCTTTGGGGCTTCCCTGGTGACTCGGATGGTAAAGAATCTGCCTGTAACTCAGGAGACCTGCGTTTAATCCCTGGGTCAGGAAGATCCCCTGGAGGAGGAAATAGTGACCCACTCCAGTATTATGGCTTTGGAAATCCCATGGACAGAGGCTATAGTCCATGGGGTCGTAAAGAGTCAGAGATGGCTGAGCGACTAACATTTTCCCTAGAAAATCAAAGGGAGTTGAAGCAGAGAGGATCCTTGCAAGGAATGAATAACATGAAACTATTTTGTCCACTCCAGGTTTGTATATTGCTTGTTTATTCAGTCAAGGAACGTGTACTGAGTACCTAAGGTCTTACTTGGCTTGATTGGGCTGCCATAACAAAGTACTGAAAACTACACAGCTTAAACAACAGAAATTTATTTTGTCTTACTTTTGGAGGCTAGAGGTCTACGGTTAGGGTGTTTGCATGATTGGCTTCTGATGAGGTCTCTATTCCTGATTTATAGACACCACCCTCTCACTGTGTTCTCATACAGCAAAGAGAGACAGCATCTCCCTGGTTTCTTTTAATAAAGGCCCTAATCCCACCCATCATGGGAACACCACTCTCAATACTTCATCTAAACCTGGCTTAGTTGCAAAGGTCCCCATCTGCAAACACTGTCACACTAGGGGTTAGGGCTCCAACATACGAATCTAGGGGCACACAGTTCAGTCTGTAACACGTACTTGTGCTGCACTGTGACCTAGGTAGGGGGACAGTGGTGAACCAGGTTGTGTAATGAGCTACAGAGAAAGAAGAGGATCCACTGGGAATAGAAGCCCCACCAGAGGCTGGGTGGAGATGGCTTCTAGGGAGGATTCCTTGAGAGGAGGGAAGGAGAAAGTGACTCCAGTGGGGCTGGTGGCGTGGGTACACAAATGTGACCTGACTAATGGCATTTTCTTAAAGTTCTTAATATATTATTAAGTGAAAATAATGCAAGAATAAGATTATACAAATTGCCATTTAATTTTTTTATATATTTTAACACAATACACTCTAGTATTAGGTTATCTGCAAGATAAGGACAGGATTTTTTTTCCCCAACTAAAGCCCAGGTCAATAATTTCAAAAAACATTTTTATTTATACCAAATGTTTGAAAGCACTGAATCCTCATCACTAGACCACCAGCGATATATCAAATATTTTAACGTGCTTGTATGATTTTACATAAACTAGATTTCTTGAAATATGCAGATTCTGTGTTATTCTGTACTTCGTGTGATAGCAATACAAACACAGCAAATATTTATAGTTTTTTAAAAATTGATTTTATTGAAGTATAATTGATTTGCATTGTTGTGTTAGTTTCCCATGTATAGCAAAGTGATTCAGTGTGTATGTGTGTGTGTGTGTGTGTATAGTTTGCATCTGCTAATCCCAGACTCCCAATCCATCCCTTCCCTATTCCTCTTCTCCCTTGGCAACCATCAATGTTCTCTATGGCTGTGAGTCTGTTTCTGTCTCATAGATAAGTTCATTTGTGTCATATTTTACATTCCACATATAAGTGATATCGTGTGGTATTTGTCATTTTCTTTTTGACTTACTTTTCTGAGTATGATAATTTCTAGGTCTACCCATGTTGCTTCAAGTGGCATTAGTTGTTTTTGTTTATGGCTGGGCAGTATTCTATCATATATATATATCATGCTACATACATACATATATACATATATGTATGTATGTATGCTACATTTTCTTTATCCACTAGACTGTTGATGTAAATTTAGGTTGTTTCTATGTATTGCCTATTATAAATAGTGCTGCTATTAGATAGGAGGTTCAGACAGTAAAGAATCCATCTGCAAATCAGGAGATACAGGTTGAATCACTGGGTTTGGAAGATCCCCTGGAAAACGAAATGGCTACTCACTCCAGTATTCTTGCCCAGAGAATTCTACCACGGACAGAAGAACCTGATGAGCTACAGTCCATGGGGTTCCAAAGAGTTGGGCACAACTAAGCAACTAATACTTTCATGAGCATAGTATGTATGTATATCTTTTCGATTATCCATAGCAGTTGCACCAACTTATATCCCCACAAACAATGGAAGAAGGTTCCCTTTTCTCAAGACCTGCTCCAGAATTTGCCATTTGTAGGCTTTTTAATGATGGCTGATATGACTGGTGCATTTATTGTAGTTTTGACTTGCATTTCTCTTAACAATTAGTGATTGGGTGTCTTTTCATGTGCCTGTGGCCCTCTGTATTTATCATTTTAAACTCAGCTCTGGTGAGATGGCCTGGTCAGGGACTCCTCTTATTCACATGACTATCTGAATGACTGCATTTAGAGAGAGCAGTAAGAGTCAACATCTGAAGCCCTTTCAGTATTTGAGGCTCCTGCCCCCCTCCTGCTGCTTCCTGCATGTGCCTGACCATGAGTGAAAGAAATTGAAAGGGCTTTGCTCATAGAAAGGCCTGGATGCCAAGAGCATGGTGAGAGCAGGCCTTTCTTAGGTGGGGCTGGCTGTCGCTGCCCATAGAGCTGACTGAAGATAGGAGTTGACCAAAGCCAGGCTCAGAGCAGCAGAGAGTGCTGCCCATGGAGGCACCACAGAGGGACTGTCTTGCTTTTGGAGAGAGGCATTGAGAACAGCATGCCCTGTAGGGAAGGTCGCTGCCAAAAGGTTCCGGGATGGGACCTGGACAGCTGCCCATTGTGGGGGTGTCCAAGCCTCACTCACATCTGGGATCAAGGGGCAAATGCGGGGAGGGTAAGGAGAAGAGGGCAGCCTGGAACACCAGAGGCTGCATAAGGCCACACACAATGGGGTCCACTCTGTGCTGTAGACCATTTTCTGCTCAGCCCCATTTTGTCCTGGACCAATCCTTGTAGAAAGGGCAATATAAGTGAATTACTGGGAAAATAATAATAATCAAGGCATTTTTATTATTCAATTCAATGAATATAAGATTACTCTGTCAACTTGCTATGCAGTTTCTGAATGTCACTTTCAACATCTATACGTATGTTACTGCAAATCCCAAAGAAGATGTGGACTACATCAGTCCATGCTGTGAATAAATCTGTCCTATATCATTTTCTGTTCTTAATGAAAACTCTTCAGAGCATTTTCTCCTCAGATGATTTGTTCTGCATTTAAGATTCCCTAAGGGGAACTGGGGAATGGCCATGGGACTCAGGCTGGAATCCATGAAACCCACCTTTCATATGATAGCATGCATGCAGAATTGGAAGGACCATAAAAGAATTCCAAACAATGTATGTATATGCTCCCCACTCAAGCAGTGAAGTGCTACCCCCACCTCTGAAGGGTGAACGATGCTTAGTGATATTCTTACAAAGGGTACAGTATGGAAGCAGGGGAACAGGAAAGAAACCTTGCCACAGAGAAGCCTGGTAAACACTTCCTTAGCCAGGTGGTCACAGTTAACCTCTTCAATGGTAAGTTAATTTGAGAACATGTACACTTGATATGTTGTGTTGAGAAGAGCAATTCAACTCTGTGTTGCTCCTCCCCAAAGCTCTTAACCCCAGTCTTGTTCAGTTGCTAAAGTTGTGTCCAACGCTTTGTGACCTCATGGACTGCAGCACGCCAGGCTTCTCTGTCCTTCACTATCGTTCTGAGTTTTCCCAAACTCATGTCCATTGAGTCGGTGATGCCATCCAACCATTTCATCCTCTGTCGCCCCCTTCTCTTTTTGCTTTCAATTTTTTCCTGGGATCAGGGTCTTTTCCAATGAGTTGACTCTTTGCATCAGTTTGCCAAATACTGGAGCTCCAGCTTGATCATAATCCCTTCCAATGAATATTCAGGGTTGATTTCCTTTAAAACTGACCCATTTGATTTTGCTGTCCAAGAGACTCTCAAGAGTCTCCTCCAGCACCACAATTTGGAAGCATTAGTTCTTCGGCATTCAGCCTTCTTTATGGTCCAGCTATCATGGTCCAACACCAGTCTAACCATTAGAAAATATCAGACAAACTCAAATCGAGATGCAGTCTACAGAATATTGATCTTCAGTCCTCAAAAGGCAAGTCAATTAGAAGCAGGGCAGCTCTGAGAAACTCTCATAACCTCAAGAAGCCAAAGGGAACATGTGTACTCAATGTGTACCACAGTTGGTTGAATTTTATCCCCCTCAAAAGCTATGTCCAAATGTCAGC
>SRVM01002201.1:0-14772 GCA_007570785.1 Antilocapra americana
CCCATAATACACATCTTAAGATATCAGGATTAGTCAGGTTTTCAGGGAGGAGAAACTGTCCTCCAGCTAGATACTTGTGTAATTGACCAAGGCTAAGGAATGCAGAGAAAAAAGTTTGCCTTTTCTCCTCCTTGAGAATTCCAGACCCCTCTTTTCTTGGGGACCCCTAAACTTTTTATCAACCTGCCTAGATGACTCTGAATGCCTCCTTCCTTCCATCACGCCACTTGTCAGAGCTTTCCGGGTCCCTGCCCATCACCCCGTGAGCTGCCAGCACCCCTGAGGGCAGGAACCAAGGGGATGACATTGGCCGCCTGGCTGTGTTGCAGGAAGGGGGACCCCTTCCAAGGCCCGAAACTGGGCTCTTGTCTAACACTAGGAAATGAATTGTCCGAGGAGACACATGTGCTGACAAAGCAAGAGACTTTATTGGGAAAGGGCACCTGGGTGGCGCGCAGTAGGGTAAGGGAACCCAGGTGAACCACACCTAAAATGCTTTCTCTTGTTACTATTTCTATTTTATATTCAAAGTCTTGTGGAAAATATATACTATAAATGTGATGTATTGTGGCAACCACACATTTTGAGCACCTGGCATTTTTGTCCATCTTCCTTTTTCTGGTTCCTGTGTGACTCTTCTCTTCTCTGCTGTATGGTTTCAGGGGGATTCTTTGTCACTTATAGGAGAGGAAACGTGAACCAAGCTTGACCCATCATGGTACATTACAATAGATGTGGTGATTGGTTAATAGATAGGCATGGGGACCATACCAGATTAATCAGAAACATTTTGAACCAGAGGTCTTAGGAAAGATCAGTGTTTGCTCTTGAGTTTGCTAGAACAGAAGGGTATAAATCTTGACTGGCATGTAGAGGGTGAAAAAGATTCTCTCCTGGACCAAACTCTAGTTAGGCTCCTCTGAACCCTCTTCTCAACTAGGCCTCCACCTTGGTCTTTTATGTCCATCCTTTCCTTACTGGGCCTGCATAGCCCAGCCTTAGCAAGAATCCAGCTGAGTTAGTTGACTGGGAATCTCACCCCCCTCCACTTGATATGTGAACAAGTTGATGATCCTCCACTTTTGATGCCTAAGTCCTCGGCCTGCCTTTAGTAGGATTCCCTTCACCCTTTGTGTCTCTTCTGAGTAATTTTCTACGCACTGATACCCTCACCCTGCTTTCTAGCTATAAATCCTCACTCGTCCTTACTGTGTTAGGAGTAGAGCCCAATCTCTCTCCTATCGCCATAGTCTTTCTTGTGTAGTTCTTCTGTGTATTCTTGCTACCTCTTCATAATATCTTCTGCTTCTGTTTGGTCCATACCTTTTGTGTCCTTTATTGTGCTCATCTGTGCATGAAATGTTCCCTTGGTATCTCAAATTTTCTTAAAGAGATCTCTAGTCTTTCCTATTCTAGTGTTGTCCTCTGTTTCTTTGCATTTATTGCTGAGGAAGGCTTTCTTATCTCTCCCTGCTATCCTTTGGAATTCTGCATTCAAATGGGTATACGTTTCCTTTTCTCCTCTGCCTTTCGCTTCTCTTCATTTCTCAGCTATTTATGAGGCCTCCTCAGAGAGACAGAGAAGGCAATGGCACCCCACTCCAGTACTCTTGCCTGGAAAATCCCATTGATGGAGGGGCCTAGTAGGCTGCAGTCCATGGGGTCGCAAAGAGTCGGACATGACTGAACGACTTCACTTTCACTTTTCACTTTCATGCATCGGAGAAGGAAATCGCAACCCACTCCAGTGTCCTTGCTGGAGAATCCCAGGGACGGTGGAGCCTGCTGGGCTGCCGTCTGTGGGGTCACACGGAGTCGGACATGACTGAAGCGACTCAGCAGCAGCGGCGGTGGCCTCAGAGAAACATTTTGCCTTTTTGCATTTGTTTTTCTTGATCACTGCCTCCTGTACAATGCCACAAACCTCATTAGTTATCAAGGCATTATTCTCCAAAATATACAGCTCATGTAGACCAGTATCAAAAAAAATTTAAAAATTGGCAGATTAAATAGACGTTTCCAAAGAAGACATACAAGTGGCCAAAAAACACATGAAAAGCTGCTCAGCATCACTAATTATTAGAGAAATGCACATCAAAGAAGGGGCAGAAGAGGATGACAGAAGATGAGATGGTTGGATGGCATCACAGACTCGATGGACATGCATCGCTAGATCAGGGAAAAGGGAGTATGTAGGTATGATGTTATTATTTTATTCAAGATAATGAGGGAAAGTCTCCCTGAAAGATGGCAATTAAGCAGAGATCTGGAGGAAGTGAGGGAGCAGGCCATGGTGTTACCTAAGGGAAGAGCATTCCCAGCCAAAGGATCAATAAATGCCACAGTCAGTTGTCATTTATGTCAGGCTTTAATATTTTACATATTATTCACTAGGTACAAAATTTTAATATACACACACATATATATACACATACACCTAATTTCAGTATATATATGCGTATATGTATACCTAATCTGAGACATATGCACTCACATGAATGGAATAATTCATTAGGCAGCATTTTGTTCCTGGCTTGTTTTAATTAATGTAATCATTCCAGAGCTATAGCATATTATACCACGTTGAAGAACTCCATACATTTGATGACCAAAAATATGGCATTGCATATTTTATTTATTCAATCAACAGTTGATGGACATTTAAGTCATTTCAACTCCCCCCCCTCTCTTTTTTGGTTGATTTCTTTTTAAAGTTTATTTATTTTAATTTAATAACTTTAAGTTTTTTAATTTAATGGCTTTTTCTACATCTATTTAGGTTATCATATGATTTTTATCTTTCATTTGATTCATATGGTCTGTCACATTGATTGATTTGCAAATAATGAAGAATCCGTGCATCCCTGGAATAAACCCAATTTGATCATGGTGTATGTGTTGAATTCTATTTGCTAAAATTTTCTTGAATTTTTTTTGCATCTGTGTTCATCAGTGATATTGGCCAGGAGTAGTCTTTTTTGGTCTTGTCTTTGTCTGGTTTTGGTATCAGGGTGATAGTGCCCTCGTAGAATGAGTTTGGAAGTGTTCCTTCCTTTGCAATTTTTTAAAGACTTTTAGAAGGATAGGCATTTGCTCATCTCTAAATGTTTGACAGAATTCACCTGTGAAGCCATCCACTGCTGGCATTTTGTCTTTTGGGGACTTTTTGATCACAGCTTCGATTTAGAGCTTGTAATTGGGTTGTTCTTATTTGTGTTTCTTCCTGGTGCAATCTTGGAAGATTGAGCTTTTCTAAGAATCTTTCCATTTCTTCCGTGTTATCCACTTTATTGACATAGGATTTTTCAGAATAGTCTCTTATAATCCTTTGTATTTCTGCATTCACCATTGCAACGTCTCATTTTTCATTTCTAAGTTTGTTGATTTAATTCTTTTTTTCTTGATGAGTCTGGCTAAAGGTTTGTCAATTTTGTTTATCCTCTCAAAGAACCGGCTTTTAGTTTTATTAATCTTTACTATTGTTTCTTTCATTTCCTTTTCATTTATTTCTGCTCAGATCTTTATGATTTCTTTCTTTCTACTAATTTTTGGGGTTTTTTGTGTTCTTCTTCTCCAGTCGTTTAAGGTGTAAATTGGGGTTATGTATTCGATGCTTTCCCTGTTTCTTGAGTTAGGATTGTGTTGCTATAAACTTCCCTCTTAGGACTGCTTTTGCTGCATCCCATAGGTCTTGAGTCGTTGTGTTTTCATTGTCATTTTTTTTTGAGAAAATTTTTGATTTCCCTTTTGATTTCTTCACTAACCTGTTGGTTGTTTAGAAACGTGCTATTTAATCTCCATGTGTTTGTGTTTCTTGCAGTTATTTTCTTGTAACTGATGTCCAGTCTCATAGTGTTGTGGCTGGAGAAGCTTGTCATGATTTCAGTTTTCTTAAGTTTACTGAGGTTTGATTTGTGACCCAAGATGTGGTCTATCCTGGAGAATGTTCCATGTGCACTTGAGAAGAAGGTGGGTTCTTCTGCATTTGGATGGAGTGTCCTGAAGGTATCAATGAGATTCATCTCATCTCTTGCATCACTTAAGAACTGTGTTTCCTTATTAATTTTCTGTTTTAATGATCTGTCCCTTGGTGTGAAAAGTGAAGTTGCTCAGTCGTGTCTGACTCTTT
This sequence comes from Antilocapra americana, assembly GCA_007570785.1. Classification (NCBI taxonomy): domain Eukaryota; kingdom Metazoa; phylum Chordata; class Mammalia; order Artiodactyla; family Antilocapridae; genus Antilocapra; species Antilocapra americana. The sequence continues at coordinate 4,130 of SRVM01002201.1, forward strand.
GTGACCCCATGGGCTGTAGCCTGCCAGGCTCCCCCATCTGTGGAATTTTCCAGGCAAGAATACCAGAGTGGCTCGCCATTTCCTTCTGCAGGGGCTCTTCCCGACCCAGGGATCGATCCCGAGTCTCCCACACTGCTGGCAGACTCGTTACTGTCTGAGCCATGAGGAAAGCAAGTGGGGTATTAAAGTCTCATACTGTGACTCGGTTACTGTCAATTTCCCTTTTTATGCTTCTTAGTGTTTGTCTTATGTACTGAGGTGCTCCTGTGTTGAGTGCATAGATATTTACAATTGTTGTGTCTTCCTCTTGGATTGATCCCTTGATCGTTATGTAGTATCCTTCCTTATCTCTTGTAATCTTCAGTAGCTTAAGGTCTATTTTGTCTGATATGAGGATTGCTGTGCCATCATTCTTTTGCTTCCCATTTGCCTGGGATATATTTTTCCATCCTCTCACTTCCAGTCTATATGTGTCTTTAGGTTTGAAGTGGGTTTCCTGTAGTGGGTTTCCTGTGAACACCATATATGTGGGTCTTTTTAAAATGAATTTACCTATTTTAAATGGAGGCTAATAGCTTTACAGTATTGTGGTCGTTTTTGCAAAACATTGACATGAATCAGCCATGGGTGTACATGTGTTCCCCATCCTGAAACCCGTCCCACCTCCCTCCCCAGCCCATCCCTCAGGGGTTTTCCAGGGAACCAGCTTTGAGTGCCCTGTTTCTTGCACCGAAGTCGGACTAGTGATCTATTTCACATATGGCAATATACATGTTTCCATGCTGGTCTCTCAGATCAACTCACCCTGGCCTTTTCCCACAGAGTCCGAAAGTCTGTTCTTTACCTCTGTGTCTCTTTTGCTGTCTCAAATATAGGGCCATCGCTTTCATCTTTCTAAATTCCATATATGTGCATTAACAGACTCTGCGGGTGTCTTTCTTTCTGACTTGCTTCACTCTGTATAATAGGCTCCAGTTTCCTCCACATCATCAGAACTGATTCAAATGCATTCTTTTTAATAGCTGAGTAACATTCCATTGTATATATATACCACTGCTTTCTTATCCATTCCTCTGCTGAAGGTCGTCTAGGTTGCCTCCATGTCCTAGTCATTGTAAACAGTGCGGCAGTGAACATTGGGGTACACTTGCCTCTTTTGATTCTGGATTCCAGTGGGATTGTCGGGTCATATGGCAGTTCTATGTCCAGTTTTTAAACGAAGCTCCACGCTGTTCTCCATAGTGGCTGTTCTAGCTTAGACGCCTACCAACAGTGAACGAGGGTTCCCTATTCTCTGCAGCCTCTCCAGCATTTATTGTTTGTTAACTTTTTGATGGCTGCCATTCTGAGTGGCCCGGGATGGTAAGCTTGTATTGCTATAAACCTCCCTCTGAGCACTGAGTTTACTGAATCCCATAGGCTTTGGGTTGTCGTGTTTTCCTTTTTTTTCTTCTATGCATATTTTGATTTATTTTTAGATTTCTTCTGTTATTTGGTGGTCATTCAGAAGCGTATTTTTTATCCTCTGTATGTTTGTATTTTTAATAGTTTTTTCCCCTGTAGTTGACATCTAATCTTATTGCATTGTGATCAGAAAAGATGCTTGAAATGATTTTGATGTTTTTGAATTTACCAAAGCTTGATTTATGGCCCGGGATGTGAACTATCCTGGACAAGGTTCCGTGTGCAGTTGAGAAAAAGGTGAAATTCACTGTGTTGTGGTGAAATGTCCTATAGATATCAATTAGGTCTAACTGGTCCATTGTGTCATTTCAAGTTTGTGTTTCCCTGCTAATTTTCCGTTTAGTTGATCTATCCATAGGTGTGAGTGGGGTATTAAAGTCTCCCACTGTTGTTGATTTACTGTTCATTTCCACTTTCCTTCCTGTTAGCATTTGCCTTACGTATTGAGGTGCTCCTATGTTGGGTGCCTATATATTTAGAACTGTTATATCGTCTTCTTGGACTGATTCTTTGATCGTTATGTAGTGTCTTCTTTGTCTGTTTTCACGGCCTTTATTTCAAAGTCTATTTTTATCTGGTATGAGTATTGCTACTCCTGCCTTCTTCTGGTCTCTATTTGCATGAAATACCTTTTTCCAGACCTTCACTCTCATTCTGCGTGTGTCCCTTGGTTTGAGGTGGGTCTCTTGTACACAGCATACATAGGGGTCTGGTTTTGTAACCATTTTAGAATACTTCCTTTGTCATCTGTCTATCCATGTGTCCACCCTGCTATGCAATCATCCACTGAACTTTTTTCTTGGTGAATTTTGTGGAAAACTGCAGACATCAATATGCATCTCCTTAAGCATTTCAGCAAGCCTCCATTAAGTAGTGAGCCGTGTTTGTTTACAGCAGTTTTCTTTGGATATAAACTTTACATACAATGAAACATACCAACCTTTTTTTCCCCAGTGATGATACTTTTTAAGTGAAGCACAAGTGATTTCCAATGTTCTATTAATTTCTGCTTCTCAGCAAAGTAATTCAGCTATACACATATATGTGTATATATACATTGTGTGTGTCTGTGCATATATGTGTGTGTGTCATGTATATACACATTCTTTTATTTAACCTTTTTTTCCTGGCTACCCTGTGCACCATGAGGAATTAGTTCCCTGACCAAGGATTAAACCTGCATCCCCTCAAGTGGAAGTGTAGCGTCTTAACCACTGGACTGCCAGGGAAGTCCCATATATATTTTTTTCCACTATGATATATCAGAGGAATATAGTTCTCTGTGCTCTACAGTGGGAGCTTTATCCATTCCAGATACCCTAGCTTATATCTGTTAACCCCAATCTCTTTCTCCACCGCTCTCCCAATTCTCTCTGCCTTGGAAGCCACGAGTCTGTTCTATGTCCATGAGTGTGTGTCTGTTTCATACAGATGTTCATCTGTGTCATCTTTTATAGTCCACATTTAAGTGATATCATTTGGTATTTGTCTTTCTCTGTCTGACTCACTTCACTTAGTATTGAGAGGGTAACAGGCAGGAAGGCCAGGAGTCTCCAAACGGAGGAAATAGGCTGCAACTGTCAGACATTTTTCTCTCTCTTAAGCGGCAGGAGGAAACAAACTAGCGATATTTTTTCCCTTCTCTATACAAATTTAAAAGAGGTTTCTCTTAAAATACTGTGTTGCCATAAGGACACCTGGTTTCACCTGAAATTATTCTCAAACCTTGAGGTAACCAATGCCTTCTTCTTATGGAAATGTTTGTCTTGAGCTACGTTGATGTACTATGCATTTACCCCAGACTCTGTCTTCAAGTCGGTTCCGCCAAATGGCTCAGAACCTACTTGACAGACCAGTGTGTTATACTCAGACACTGCTCCCCTAATCTAAGTAAACGAAACTATTTGCATGGTAACGTGCCCTCCTACAAGATTCAAGTCAATCGTTTTATGGCCCAGGATGACTCCTCTGGTGCCAAGATTATCCCAAATTCATTTTATGGATGAGGGGCCTGGTGCCAGTCTGAGTTTTGAGACATTCCTTTCTTTCATTAGCAAACTGCTAGTGACTGTATAACATCAAGCTGAAGACCAGCAGGGGGAACTCTTTCTGCCCCCTTCTGATGTCTGTGTCAGAAGCTTTCTCTGTCTCCTTTATACTTTTATAAAACTCAATTGCACAAACGCTCTGAGCAATCAAGCCTCGTCTCTGGCCCCAGATTGAATTCCTCTCCTCCAGAGGCCACGAGTCCTGGCGTCTTTTTGTGGTTCCGCAACAACCTTTCAGTATGATCATTTCTCAGTCCAGGCATGTTAACTCAAATGGCCTTATTGTAGCTGTACAGATTCTTGGATCCTTTTCACCACACGTAGTTATCCATCTGTGGTTATTTTCCCAGCTATATTATGTAAATGTATGTAGTACACCACTCTTGGTATAGTGCGTCCACTTCGAGTCTGTCTTAGGATTTTATATGTATATGTCAGTCTGTTCAGTTCACTCGGTCAGTGGTGTCTGACTCTTTGTGGCCCTATGCACTGTAGCACGCCAGCTTTCTCTATTAGCAACTCCTGGAGCCTGCTCAAACTCATGTCCACCGAGTCGGTGGTGCCATGCAACCATCTCTGTCCCCTTCTCCTCCTGCCCTCAATCTTTCCCAGCATCAGGGTCTTTTCAAATGAGTTAACTCTTTCCATCAGGTGGCCAAAGAACTGGAGTTTCAGCTTCAGCATCAGTCCTTCCAATGTACATTCAGGACTGATTTCCTTTAGGATGGACTGGTTTGAATTCCTTGCAGTCCAAGGGAATGTCCAGAGTATATGTGGGTGTGAATAAATATTGACCTTGCTTATGCTGCCCTCTCGTGGAAAAAGAGAAGAATGCTTATGAATGCAATTTATAAAATGCAGATGCATTCTCTCATATGTATATGTCACTTCAGCTTAGTCGCTCAGTCATGTCTGACTCTTTGTGACCCAGTGGACTGCAAGATGCCAGGCTTCTCTGTCTATCACCAACTCCCAGAGCAAGTATTTAGTGTACATTTGCTGCCATCTCGTGGAAAAATGAAGAAAGCTTATGAGTGGAATTTATACAATCCAGATGATTTCTCTTGTGTGGATGAATAAATAGATACTGTGCTTATGCTGCCATCTCGTGGAGAAATAGAAGAACGCTTATGAATGGGATTTAGAATAGCCAGATGTATCCTCTACATGTTGACAAAGATACTGTAGACCTTTATTAAAAATTAACACGTGCCCATAACAGAAAATGAAAGATTTTCTCACATAGCTGCTTTCTGAGGTGGGGAGACCTGGTTAGTGGGGTAGACACTGGGAGCCAGATAAACATGCAGCAGTGCCAACTGGAAGAAGAAAACCAGTATTATGAAGAAGTCGCAGTCTTTCAGATTGGTATGTTGAAGCCCTGACTCTCTGTACTTTGTATTTAGTGAAGACGTGAGTAAACTGTCATTTCTTTCTGACCCTATATGGAAATAGGTTCTCTAAGTAGGTATGGTGTTAATATGACTGGTTCTATATAAGAAAAGGAGATCAGTCTCAGACAACACAGAGACAGTTACTCTGTGAAGCCTAAGCCAAAAAAACAAATCTGCTGGCCCTTTGATTACTGACTTGTCCCCCGAAGTTGGAGGACTTAAGCTACCTGGTTTGGGGCAGCCTGTTACGTCAACCCTAGCAAAGCAACACACCCACTTTCTCTCGAAAAGAGGCTTTCAGTTTCAAGTAAGGCCTCCTTTTCTTGCCAATGTTCTCTGGGAAAGGAAGCTGATAAAGCACTCTCTTACCCATAAACGTAGAATCCTCACAGATTCCTAATGCTCCCTAAGAGTTTTCACTGTTCCTCTAGAGACTCGAATTCACTAGAACTTATTCCTATTTCATGGGTAAAGCTGACCTAGGAAATATTAGGATAAGCGGAATTTACAGGAAGAGATAGAAGAAAAGAAGCCTAGCAGGAAGGCAGCCCGGCCTCGTAGAAAAGATACAGTCCTCTCCTACAGTCCTCGCCACAGCCTCTTCCGAAATCCCTCGGAAGCAGATGGCGGTGCCCAGAGCGTTGCTGCCGACCGCTGCAGTGCTGTCGGCAGAGCTGCGACGCCATGGCACCCAGGCCTCTCTAAGCGGCCCCTAACCAGGACACGAGGCTGCAGTGGCCAAGGGGAGCCTAGAGGACTGCAAGCCCTCCCAGACGGTTGGAGCCACCTGGGCCTTTCCCCGCAGAGTCTGCAGGCGTGTTGGTGACACCTCCCCAGTAACTACACGCAGGCCTTGGGTCGCCTTGGTGTTCGCAGTAAACAGGCCCATGAGCTAGTGGCACTAATTTTTCCCTCTGGCTTCAGGGAATAAGTCAGTATGTCCCGTGTTTGTGCTCTGTGTAAGAGACTGTAGAGATCAGGTATTGGCAGGTCCCGATGGACATAGAACCGTTAGGCATGCAGTACCAATTGCAGAATAGAAACTTGTTACCACTCTCCCCTCCTGGACATGGTTTGCAACAAGATCCATAAGTACCAGGCATAGTGGTAGACTCTGTACCTACAGTTAAAGTATGCTGGGTTGAAGAGAAGTTTGTTGTGTATCTAGAAGCATCAGTGCCAATGAGGAAGTCATGCAGGGGCTGACTGGTGTTAATTTCATGTTATCTACCACTGAAGAAAATAAATATGCTTACAGCATGCTGCTAGAACTACGCAGAACAATGGCTGCCGGTGTGGCATTTCAAGGATGGCTGTAACATGTTCCATCACTCCGTCCTACCACTTATTCCATCTTTTATCCTATCCCTACAAGAAATGTTCAACGAAGAGAAAATACCACTAATTAGCTGCCCTGATGCTTGAGTTTCTGTATGTCCTGGGGCAGGGATTAGGCCACGCATCACTCTCTTCCACTCATACTACTATTTCCAGGCAAATCTAAAATACAGCATTCTAAGACTGCAAAGCAGAAAGGGTCCTCAAAAGTCTGTTATTCATATCTTTACTCCACAGAAGAGACATCAGGAACTATCACTCCTCTACTTTTCTGATGAGACTCACTACCTATATGATATGATGCTTGTAATCTTTTCTGTCATTCCCACCCACATTTTCTGTCCATTCTTCCATCCAGTGGTCAGCCAAGTTCCAACAGCTCATACACACATTTGAGCCAACACACACACACACACACACACACACACACACACACACCTGAAAGGAAACTTGCACACTTAGAGAACTGTAGGTGTATTTTTCCAGGATGATGGATTTTGTTAAGCACCCGTTTGTCCAGGGCATTTTCCTTCACTCCCTCCTCAATCAAATCAACGTCCTGTTCTAACTCTTGTAACTTGTCCTGGAAGGTTACAGATGTTGGGATTTGCTCATGAAGGGACCAACCTGGAAAGAGGTGGGCTGGGTTGGAAATGCCTGCCATGGAGAGCTGAATGGCATGAGCCTGTGTTCTGTATCCTCCCATCACCTTAGACAGATTCACAGTGCCAATCATGCTGGCATGATTCCATTCCCCAGTCTTTCCTTCCAGGAACCACACAGAAATGGCCAGGAGCTTTTGTCTCAGCTGACTTGGAGCACCCTGTTCTCGGCCTGCACCTCCCAAGATCATTCCTTGTCAACGCTGCACCCTCATCACATGCCCAGCACAACCTCAGGCCTGCGTCTTTCTGAGAGGGGTGCCCCATCTCTTCTTAATTGTGTAGCTTTCTGTCTGCAACTGCTTTCGTTTTTCCCAAGGGTTATCTCCCTGCAGCAGGAAAAACGCAAATACATGCCCCATCCTCCAAAAGGCCAAAGAGAACGAGACAGGCCTGTGTCTGATACAATGTCATGAAGAAGATGCACATGGATCTGCCATGGGAGTGTGTATTGTCCTCGGGTCTGTCTCATCATCACAAAAATTTGAAGCGACAGAAAAACATTAAAGCCCTTGGACAGATGGTGTCACAGCTCTCGGACAGATTAGTGTTACACCTCCGTGTTACAGCTCAGTTCTATTTAGAAAATAAAGGACATTACATCCTCGAGGTGTGAGGGCATGCCGACCCAAAAGATGTGAAGAGAAGAGAGAGAGACTGCGGCCCTTCAGCTCCTCTGTTTATGATTTTTCTCCTCCCCCTGGCCCTGCCCTATGTAAACTGGGCTAGCCAGGAGTGCTGTTTGTTCTACCTGAGGTCCTCGGACCTTCCTTTGTTCTGTTTTTGTGGGCTTTTCCCTTCCTCGTCTTTTAGCCACCGCCATTCTGGACTCCTTTTTCCTATTCTAACTACATAACAGACCCAAAGTGTCTCTGCCAAAACAAGCACTGAACTTAAGACCAAAAAGGTAAGGTGGCCTCCCTTCTCATAGACTCTACAGTTTAATCCTGAGAGGGTAACAGGCAGGAAGGCCAGGGGTCTTCAAATGGAGGAAATAGGCTGCACGTGTCAGACATTTTTTCTCTCCCTCTTCAGCGGCAGCAGGAAGCAAACCACAGGTGCTAAGATCTTTTACCCCTTCTCTATGCAAACTTAAAGAGTTAAAAGTCTGTTGCCATGACGACACCTGGTTTCACCTGAAGGTAACTGTTCTCAGACCTTGAGCTCACCAAAGCGTTTTTCTTATGGAAATATTTGTCTTAAGCTATGTTTTTTTTTTTTTAATTTTATTTACATTATCGTGTTGGTTTTGCCATACATTGACATGAATCTGCCATGGGTATACATGTGTTCCCCTCCCAGAACCCCCCTCTCTCTGAGTCATCCCGGTGCACCAGCCCTGAGCATCAACCCTGGGCTGGCAATTGATTTCACATGATAATTTACATGTTTCAATGCCATTCTCCCATATCATCCCACCCTTGCCCTCTCCCATAGAGTCCACGAGACTGTTCTATACATCTGCATTTCTTTTGCTGTCTCGCATACAGGGTTCTCGTTACCATCTTTCTAAATTATATTACTCAGCCATTAAAAAGAATTCATTTGAATCAGTTCTACTCAGGTGGACGAAACTGGAGCCTATTATACAGAGTGAAGTAATCCAGAAGGAAAAACAAAAATACAGTATACTAACACATATATATGGAATTTAGAAAGCTGTCTTAAGCTATGTTAATGAACTATGTATTTACCCTAGACTCTGTCTTCAAGTCAGTGCCGCCTAAGACTCAGAACCTACTTGACAAACCAGCATGTTTCACTCATGCAAATGTTCTCTTACACTATGTTAATGAGACTGTATTCACTTGGAAACCTGCCTTTCTTCAAACTTGATGTCAATCATTTTATGACCCTGGAAAACTCACCTTGTGCCAATGTTATCTCAAAATGTATGTTGTGGGTGAGGGGCCCGGTGCCAGTCTGTGAGTTTTGAGACATCTTTCTCTAATTAGCAGACTGCTAGTAGCTATATAACATCTGGCTAAAGACTAGCAGGGGGGCACTCTTTCTGCCCCCTTCTGATGCCTATGTCAGAAGCTTTCGTAGAGCCTAAGTGACTCTGTCTTGAAAAAGGAGCCACCATCTTGTAATAAAGGGCAAACACCCAAGTTCCTGGAAAAACCACAGAATAGTCCAGCCCTCACCCCATGTCACCACCAATCAGGGGGCTGTTTGTGGTTTAATACACCTATCAGGAACTAATGTACGAAAAGTCCACCAATTGCTGTTTTACGAGTTTCAAAAAACCCTCACCCTGCCCCACAAACTATAAAAACGCCTATCTGCTGTTACTCGGGGCTCTCCTACCTAAGCTGCTGCGTCGGTGTGGGTAGAAGCCCCTGCTCGAGCTTGAATTAAAGACCCTTGTGTGTTTACAGCGGAATTGGCTCCTGAGGTGGTCTATGGGGGATCTATAATCTGGGCACAACACTTTCTCTATCTCTTTGGTACTTTAATAAAACTTTATTACACAAAAACCCTGAGTGATCAAGCCTCGTCACTGGACCCAGATTGAATTCTCCTCCAGAAGCCAAGAATCCCGGCGTCTTTCGTGGCTCAGCAACAACCTTTCACTATTATCCAAACACATACCCAGAGCCACCACACGGATGGCACCTGGGAAGCCTGCCCATCCTCAGACCACAGTTCTGCCTCTCTTGTGCAAAAAGCAGCATTTTTCTCCCAACTACACCAAAACGGCTTGATTTCACTGCAGGCCTCAAGGACTTTGTATCTGCCAAGGCTCTCTTTCTGCTGCCTTTGCCAGGCTGTGGTAGTTCTGTCTACAGCTCTGTATGAATGTGAGAGTTGCACCATAAAGAAAGCTGAGTGCCAAAGAACTGAAGCTTTTGAACTGTGGTGTTGAAGACTCTTTGAGAGTCTTTTGGACTACAAGGATATCAAACCAGTCAGTCCTAAGGGAATCAGTCTTAAATATTCATTAGAAGAACTGATGCTGAAGCTGAAGCTCCAATAATTTGGCTACCTGATGCAAAGAGCTGACTCATTAGAGAAGACTCTTGATCCTGGGAAAGATTGGAGGTGGGAGAAGGGGACGACAGGGGACAAGATGGTTGTATGGCATCACCAAGTCAATGGACATGAGTTTGAGCAAGTTCCAGGAGATGGTGAAGGACAGGGAAACCTTGTGTGCTGCAGCCCATGGGGTTGCAAAGAGTTGGACACAACAACTGAACATCACCACCAACAAATTTAACAAATCTAAAACTTTTCTTAAAGGGCAGATGGGGTAGGTTGGTAGGAGAGATGCTTTAGTTTCAGACTTTTGTCAGTGTGAGTACTTTGTGTAGAAAAAGCAAATCTGAAGAATTTATTATGAGGCATTTAAAAATTGTAAGTATTCAGTGATAACAAGGAATAACTGTTAATATTCTTTAAGCAAGGGAATCGTTTTGTTAGGATGAAGGGACAAGATGTTCCTTTATAACCATTTAAAAAGATTAAAAAGGGGGAAAGAAAGGATACACAAACCTTATACATAACAGTTTCACTAATTCTGGTGTCCAGTAATATGGTGGAATGAATTCCTCGTTTTCTCGTTGTTGTTGTTGCTCAGTGGTGTCCGACTGCAACACCATGGACCACAGCGTGCCAGGCTTCCCGTCCTTTACCACCTCTGCTTCTCCATACAATGCAAATGTTTATATGACAGATTATAATGCCATAGCATAGGAAATAAATCAGTTTTTAGCAATAGTTGAGGAAGGAAATGT
>SRVM01002202.1:0-31769 GCA_007570785.1 Antilocapra americana
TGGAGAAGGATCTTCCATAACCCTTTAGACCTAAGCATGTTTCACCTACCCCATATATATATTGAGATTAAGAGTGAAATGATTTGATTCCAGCATAGAAAATTGAGATGATGATTGGGATAGCCACAGGCCATGGAAACTGGACCCGAGCTTTTGAACAGTGTCAGAGCTTAGGAACAGGTTATGCAGAAGGCAGATGGCTAGGCAACAGAGCTCCAGAAAAGAGGCTTAAGGAAAGCAGCAAAGAGCTGGGTAATGTGAGAGGGTCTTGGGCTCACCAGCAGGTGGTGTGGTGTGCATGTCTGGTTCTGATATGTATCTCCAGGGCTCTGGAGAATAGCAGAGCGTGCAGACAGGCCTTGGAAGGCTCTAACCACCAGGCTCTCAGCAGCTGGGGGGAGAGCAGCCCAAAGCAGGGTTCCAGATTTATGTTATTCAGATGCAATTAACAAGGCCAAGACCTGGATGGAAGGACACCAGAGGTCTAGGTACAGGAGTCCAAAGGGATTGGCCCATACATTGAGCCAGAAGTCCAGGCTGGAGAGGCCCACAGCTCTGTGGGTCAAATGGCGCGTCTCTCGGGCCAACATTCCAAGCATTCATGAAGGATGGATTGCTCCATGAACATAATGGGGACCCAGCAGGCAGCCCCGCATGCTTAGTCAAACAGATGATGACTGCCTCTGCCGTGCACATGGCCGTGGGCTTCTAACACTCCTCAAAAAATGTCACTAAGCCTGCTCCATCTGAGGCATTTTATTAAGGCAATTTAAAGAGAAAGTTATTACATAATTAGTACAAATCCAACTTTGGTCATGAAATAATGCAAGGATGGGCCCTAAAACTTTAACAATGATTATTCCTGACTGGTGGGGTTATGGACAATTCCAGTTCAATTTGTGAGTTTTTCCCCTAAGCTTCCCACCATGAACACGCACTAGTGTTGTGAGCAGAAAACTAACAAGTATTTTGTTTTCAAGGTGACCATATTTGTATGCCGTCTATGTGAGTATGTAATGCATAAAACTGTAGCTTAAAGCAGCAATCTATTTAAGAATATAGTTTTTTCTAGGTAAGAAAAACAGTGCAGATAACTAACAGAGTTCATTTGAGGAGCAGTTCCCAGAGTTCATAACCTTTAAAATTGCCCAAAGAGTCTGTTAAGAATGAAGTTTCTAGAGAGGCTGTGATTCGACAAGTCTGGGTCGGGCCCAGCACTTGAATTTGTTTAATATTTCTCCCAAGAGGTGATTCTGACAGATTGTATGAGGCCCATAATTTAAAAGCCAGTGAACTAAATTACAATTGATTATGCTGACAAAGTTGACCACTTGTCATTTAAATCTCTTCTAATCCAATTTAACTTCCATAGTGCTGAAAAATCTTTCCCAGATATGATTTCAAATCTTTGGAAAAACCACATAAAATAAAAATAAACACACAAATGCAGGATAAGGATCAAATAAAAAGCATTATGTACTGATCTAATGAATATGGGAGAATCTTTAAAAAGATCTTTTAAAAGAATCTTAAAAAGATGACTTTTAAGAATGAAATATTCTGAACACATAGCAGAATGTAGTAATGCAACATACACCTACGTATATGGAATACCAAACAAGAATAACACAACTTTGTCTCTAAAATTTTATACTTACAACAATTCCCGTACAAGGTTCTCTGTGTTATTGATAATCTTAGAGAAATCTGATGACCTGTGGCTCATTTCTGTGGAAGGAAAAATAAACAACAAGAAAAATAATTCCGGTTCAAAACCAAAGAACAAAAGTTACTGAAGATGTAATTACAAAATTTGCAAACAAAATAATAAAGGGAAATGGCAGTTATTTTGCATACAAATGATGGACCACACATTTTAAGAGAAAATCCAACTTGATCTTCAAACTGCAAATATTTTAACTTTATTGTCACAGCAGAATGATTTTTTTCAAGTGGCGACAGTCACTGACTGAGCCATTTGCTAATTTATTCTTCAATCTCTGATTTCTCATCACTTTCTTACAAACAGGAATTGTTTGCAAAGGCTGCCCTTTAGAACAACAGCACAAAATGCCATACAGTGTTGTGCCTTCACAGAAATTTAAGTACATGATCACTTCATTCAAATCAAGGAACAAAATTTAATAGCAATAGCACACAAAGCTAACCCTATGATCTCTTGATACTCTGTAGCCTCTGGAACTACCAAAAAAGAAAAAGAAAACTAAAATTTTTAAAAAGGTACATTTTAGAACTCAAAGGTCATCTTTCCTAATAACAGAGGAGAGAGAAACAATGGAATTATTAATATGCAAGATCTTCCAAAAAGGCTTGTGTACCTCTATACATTCAGTGAGTTCATGTTTAAGAACAGCAAAAACTGTAAAAAGAATGTGAAACAACATTACAAATGTTTGGGCACTGTTACCCAAATGCACAGGATCTTTTGATCTCAGAGCCTATGTATAGCAAAAACGGATTATAAAACAGTAAGCTGAGATGTATAAATCCCTCACCAGCATTTATGATGATTTCAAAATTGCTTTGATCAAACATGCCACGGAAGTTATTAAAATTAAAAAATATATCTACAAACACCTATGGGAAGACCCAGTAGAAATTGTAGGCTTGATGATGCATTTTAGCTAGTTCCCTTTAAATCCTGGGCATTCACAACATCCAAAAGTAAATCTTACCAAGAACACTAATTCCAATTCCTTTGTAGTCTAATAATTCTTTTTGCATCTCTAACAACACCTAGGAAAAAAATAAAAGAAGATGATTTCAGTATGCTATGCACAACTCTCTCTGGACAGACAAACTGGAAAACAGGGGGGGCGAGGAGAAGTTCCACCCACTGGGTCTGTGAGGAAGCATCTGTCTCTGCCACAGCCAATCCCCTTTCTCTGCCTATTCCCACAGAACCCCCGATGATGCAACTTACACTCAAGTTGAGTATGAAATTATGCAACGTGACCAGTTCTAAGATACAGTTTTTCCAAAGGCACAAATTTAGAGATAAAAACTCACTTGAAGGTAAAATAAAAATCAAGAAGGAAGTTTCCTGATAACAATTCTTTACCTGTCAATATCAGTTAAAGAATAACTTTGGGAAAAACCTGATTCTCTAGAAAGTGTCCCCTTCACAATTGCATTTGCAACTCTCACAACTGCATTTGCCACTCTCTGAAACCAAAAGCACAAAAAGTTCTGGGTATAGAGGACAACAAAAAATAATTTATGCCCAGATTAAACTGATAACTCAATTTTCCATCTTTTTGGTTTTCTGGGATGGGTGGGTTGGGCAGGAAGTAGGAAGCACTTAATTAAGATTGGGCTGGGATGCTTCCCAGGTGGCTCTAGTGGTGAAGAACCTGCCTGCCAAGGCAGGAGACGTAAGAAGCATGGGTTCAATCCCTGGGTCCGGAAGATGCCCTGGAGAAGGAGACCCACTCCAGTATTCTTGCCTGGAGAATCCCATGGACAGAGGAACCCTATGGCCACAGTCCACACAGTTGCACAGTCAGGCACAACCGAAGTGACTTAGCATGCACACATACACCCATGGGGGTACTGATCGCCCCCTCAGTAACAGCGCTGAAGATGATATTCTCATCCCCAGTGTACAGGTGAGGAATCTCAGCTGAGTCTCCAAAAGAACTTCACTGTATGTCCCTGTCCAGCCCTTTGACTCATCTTGTAAGATCACTGCAATCCCATAAGCGTGTTCTGCCTCACAAGAGCAACTGGACAGATGGGACTCATCTTACGGCCAGTCCTCCAGTGCCAGAAAACGGGGGGAAGGGCAAAGCTCATTCTCCACCCTCTGCCCCCAAATACACAGCTTGCTTGCTAGAAAGGTGCCTCATTGTTATTTTTCCCAAAGGCAAATTACTACACATTGAGAAGAAAAACATCTATTTCATTTACACACACCCACACTTTTATATGGGTCTCCCTGGTGACTCAGAAGGTAAAGAATCTGCCTGCCAATACAGGAGATGCGGGTTTGATCCCTGGGTTGGGGAACATTCCCTGGAGAATGGAATGGCAACCCGCTCCAGTATTCTGGCCTGGAGAATTCCATGGACAGAGGAACCTGGCAGATTACAGTCCATAGAGTCTCAAAGAGTTAGACATGACTGAAGCGACTTAGCATGCACACACACACACACACACACACACATATGTACTTATTTCATCTATATATTTCATGCACATTTCAGTGAGAAGAATAGAAAGCCCTAATCAGAGACGCACGCTGCAGTGTTTACAGGAGTGAAATGACATAATATTTGGAACTAGCTTAAAATTTATCCAGAAGCACAAGGGGAGAAAGAGGGTATAGGGGAGGGAGTGCTGAAACAAGACTGGCAAAATGTCCTTAGTTGTTAAATATTGGCTGGGTCCATAAATTTTGTTATATTATCCCCTCTCTACCTTTGAGTATGAGTGAACTGCCATAAAGTAAAAATATCAGAAAGAAAAGCTCTAAAAGTGTATACAAAATAGGTGAGACAAACTCTTTGTAGAAGCATCCTGCCATCAAAGGAGATTTCCTTAAAATAAACCTGCTAAAGGTCTCATAAAACATAACCTAAACTGATCACAACTTGTATGAAAAAACATTTCAGCGATAAAGAATTAGACAAAAAAAGGAGGCTCAAGAATTTGTCATCATTTTTGTTGGCCACATTAGCACTGGCTGATCAAACTTATAGTGAATCCTTTTCTTTGGTATAAACAAACATCTGTGATAGAGTTATCCTTGAACTTCTTTTCAGACTCCCTTCCTCTTACAGAATGGTATTCTCTGAAAAAACATCTATAAAGGTTTATAACCAAAATCATTATAAAAAGTTTTAAAGACTTCTACCCAAAAAGCATACCCCTCTAATCAAGTGAAGTTTAATTTTTTTCAAATTGAAGAATGCAATAATTTTGTGGATCACAACCAATATTTTTTAATGAACTAGAATAGATCAAAGCAGAATAGAATATAAAATTATGTATGTTGTAGTCATTAGGCTAAATACTTCATCAACTTTTTGTTTTAATTATGTGCAGGTACTTGCTCACTTCGTGAAACATATTTTTCATTATGGTTACAGTCAAAAAAAGTTTGTAAAACTTCTCTAATCTTTATAATTCAACTAACTCAAGAAAACGCATAAATAGAAACAGCTGCCCCCTCCCAGGTTAGAGAGCACATATGAAGTCATAAATCCTCCAGGAAAATAAATAATAAGTAATTGTATTACTGATAACAAGTGTCTTTATAATAAATGCAGAACAAATTACACAGGAAACAAATACGTAAAAGACTCCAAAACATGAAGGGAAAACCAGTGAGGGTAGCAGAAACGTTTGCATATTTATAATAGGGAATCTCACCTAAAACGGACTGCAATAACTAAGAAAAAAGTAAGCCCTGTACTCTCAGCTACTATGAGCACTGAGAAAAGCAAATGTTCTCTCCCGTCTAAAATTATAAAAATTCTTTCTTCTTAGGACAACATAGAGAAGGCTCTGTCCAGGGATATGTCCACTCTGTTCAACAATAGATAATTGAAAAGCACTTGGCTATGTCCCGTGTTGCTACAACATATTATCAGATTTATCCCCGGTTAGAAAAAAAGCAAAATGTAACAGCAGGGGTAGCTGTTAGGCGTCCAAGGCACTTTAGAGAGTAGGCCTCCTTCACAGCTGGGGGGTGGGGAGGATGATGGGAGTGGGGGGAGTGGGTATTGAAGGTTAGGGAAGGAGTGGAACCCAGCTGGGGGCTGGGAAGGCAGAGAAAGAGTTACACTTGCACTTCAAAGGTCTGGTAATGGCCCGGGGAGAATTCAGTCATTCATTTGCTCCAGAACAAAATGAAGCGAACTGGACTAGCTGCCCAGTGCCTACCAGAGTTTGAATATTAGAATGCCTTTAGGGTACACGCCAGTACGGGGGTGGGGGGGGGCCGAAATCTACGCGTGAAACAGAGCAGAGAAAAACAGCTTTAGGGACGGGTGGAGTCTCTGAGAGGCAAAGAGGTAAAGAGTGGGCTGGACTGAAGTCTTTTAAACTTATATTTTTGAAAAGCAACGTTTCCAAGTGCTAGCTGAAGCCAACACTGCTCCCGAGAGGTTTTGCACGGGCCTCTAGTTTACACTTCGCTCCAATTAACACGATCCCCATTCACTGTTCACGATCCCCTATTCACCATGTCCATTCACGCATCCATTCACTCAACACTGCCTGGCTCGCGGCACTGCCGGGCAAGGCAAACGCACAGTTGAGAGCTTCTTCTTTCCCGCCGCACCCCCAGTTGGACACAGTTGAAGGCACAGCGCCTGAGTTTGCAGATATGTTGCGCAGCGAGCCAGCAGTTCCCCAGCGGGCCGAACTCAGCACGCGGCGTACCAGTAGCCGGCGCCAGGGGCAGCTGAGCAAGCAAGCTTCAATAAGTTTCCTTCTCCAAAGTATTTTTCCAAAGGCCCACCCGCGACATATCCTGAACTGGGCGTGCACACTCGTGCAGAGTATTCAGGGGACTCGGGGAGGGTAGAGGGGATCCGAGCTCCCCATGCAGGGATGCATAGCCACCAACGCGCCTGCTCCCGCCTGGAGCGGAGTCCTAGTGCGCGCTCCCTGGGACTTACGGAGCGCGGCAGCTTGGCAGGCCCAGCCCGAAGTTGATCACCGGCATCAGAGAGTCCATGGTGCTGCTGCAGGGACAGCGAGTCAGCTGGGGAGGATCTATCGATTGGGCAGCGCAAGTTTACGGCTGGCGAGGACTCTCAGCTCCCTTCCAGTTTCGAGAGGCGCCAGTAGCGGCCTGCGACATCGCTGGCCCTGAGCTGATTGGTTCGCGCAACGGGACTCGTATCCCCATTGGTCGTGCTTGCAGTCACGGCTCATGAGCAGTTGCTCCACCTCGCGTTTATTGTTTCAACCCTTTTCGATCAATGCAAGCCGCGCGGGAGATTGCACCAGCCTGGCGGCTCGGCTGCTTGCCCTCCCGAGAACTGTGGGCGGCTAGAAGCGGTTGCCCTTGCCAACATGGGTTGGTACTTCTGCACCCTTGACGAGGCCGGTTCCAGTCCTCCAACTCTGACCTCAGACCCTCTCCGTGGGCTGCACGGGGAGATGCGGAGTAAATCATTCCTCATCCCCATCCAACTACGTAGACTACGGTCCCCAACCAGACCGTAGACTGGACTGTGATGCATTTGTTTGAGTCAGCAGTCATTAACTCACTAAACTTTCCTAAGCGCCCGCCCCCCGCCATGGGCTCCAGATACTCCAGGGGAGAAGCAGAGCCCCCAAGGATGGAACTGCAGGGTGAACTATGGGCTGGGGGTGGGGATGTGGGAGATGAGGTTCTCTGCAAAACATCAAGGGGCCAAAGGTTAGAGCAGGATTAGGGGACGTGAGTTGCCAAGGACGCTGAGAGGAGCATTGACCTGGGAAGTCTGGATGCTTCCCAGGCAAGTCCTTTTAAGTTGCTGATTCTCCGTTTCCCCTTGTGAAAAGAGCGAGCTGGAATCTGGCAGTACCTCTCGGGTTTCATAGGCGCTGACAAGCTGTGAGTTTAGAAACGTGAGGAGATATTAACAAGAACGCGATACCTCTGGGGAGCATCAGCCCAAGCCAGGGCCAGCTGCAGGGCCAGCACAGCTCAAACTTTTCCACAGAAGTGTTCTTCTCAGAAGACCCACCTGGGACTCTGAAATAGGGAGACCACCTTCCTGCAAGAAAAAGGTTCCTTCAAAGTCTGCAATTTCATCATTTGTTTAAAATGTAAATTTTGCCTTCTACTCCTTAATATAACCCAGTTTCTTATTAAAATGTTTTCCCAAGTCTTTGAGCAAAAGTGATGCACCAGGAATACACAGAATGCCTATCCTGGGGCTTTCCACCATCACACCAGCCAGTGTCAACCACTCTGGTTTGAAAAGATTTGTAAACTGACAGCTAGGATTTTTGTTTGCTTTATTGTGGTATGTGGGAGAGATTGAGCTAGGATAGGAGGTCCTGCTTTAGCTTTGGGTGGTGGAGGGCAAAGTTTCCAGAAAAAGCTGAAATGAACAAAGTTCACCGCCTTCCTCTGCACCTTCATTTAGAAAATTGCAAAATTGAATAGAGGGTATGAATGTCTACCCATAAACTCAGGTGTGCAAGAATTGTCACTTATCCATTATTGCATGTAATGACTTAGTTTTAGACCCCAAGCAGCTAATCTACTCTGGGAGTGGAGGAGTTCATCCCAGGGAGTTACACAGTTCCGTGGCATGGAGTAGAGAGGGAAGCACTCATCCATTTGGTCTGCCTTCCCCAGAAAATTTAGCTGAGTTGTTGCCACTGTTGACATCTATATGCTACTTCAATAGATTAGCTCTCTACCACTTTTATGACTCGTTTGGGTGGAGAAAAGGTTCCCAGGTACAGGCTTTCCAGGTAGTGCAATGGTAAAAACTCTACCTGCCAACGCATGAGACACAAGAGACACGGATTCGATCCCTGGGTCTGGAAGATCCCCTGGAGTAGGAAATGGCAGCATGCGCCAGTATTCTTGCCTGGAAAATTCCATGGACAGAGGAGCCTTTTGGGCTACAGTCCATGGGGTCACAAAGAGCCGGACCAGACTGAGTGACCAAGCATACACACACAAGAGTGGCTATCATCCTGTCCACCAGGACATGCCATGCAGTCATTCCCCTGAGAGGCTTGTAGCGTCCTAGGTGACATTACAGGTGAGGCAGGCACACCCTTTATTCAGGGACCTGCTGACCTCTGTCTCTCTCTTGGGTCTCTGTCTCTCTCCCAACCCAAGGAAGTCTCTTTTTTATTCTAAAGAGACTAGAAAGAATCCATCTTTCTATGCTTCATCCTCAGACATTCTGTCTACAAACACCTTCAGCCAGGGCCACTCAGGGATAGAAAGACAGTGGTGAGACTGTGGTGAATTGAAATGCACACATCCATTTATGGCAGAGTTGCACCAGCCCACCCCACATGTATGCTTCCCCTTCCGTAGCGTAGAGCCTTTGTCAGGCTCCATTATTTCCCAGCTCCCTTTGCATCAGGGTAGGTCATGTGGCTAGGACCCACCAGTGGAAGGGAACAGAGAATACCACTTTCAGACCAAGGTGGTTGAGAAATAGCATGCTCCTCCACTTCCTTTTTTCTGTTCTGCAGGCTGAAATTGAAGACTCCAAAGTCCTAGGGGATGGTGGAGACACAGAAAGGAAGGAGCCCCAGCTTCTGAATTACCTGCTCTGGGCTTGTTACACATGAGAAATCAACTTTTCTTAGGTTATGCCACTGAAATCTGAACGGCTATGTTATCCTAATACACCATCTAAATGCAACAGCTGCAGCTCAGAGATCCAGCTCGTTGTCATCAAGTTGTTCAAGGTTGTTCAAGCTGTCTTCCCATACTTTAAGAGAAACCAAAAACTCAGATTTTTGTGTGAAGTTTCCCAACTCTTAAATGTTTACAAATTTCAGACAGTACTATGCAGATCAATATTGTGAGGCATCAGACCTAGCTTCTCAGAAGTCTGATGCAGCCTGCTGATCACCAGCTCTCCTTCTAGGGACTGCTTTATAGTATTCTGTCATGTATTTCCCCTTATTCAACAAAGAACATCTTTGCTTCCTATTTGAAGAAGAGAAGACACCATGGAAAATACAATCTTAAAATATTATTCTGTCATTCTTGCCTATTTTGCAGTGCAGATGTATAAAGATAACTCAGGGAACCCCTGCATTTCATGAGGGCCTCTCCCCTCTAGGGCTTTCCTGGTGGCTCAGATGGTAAAAAATCTGCTGCATTACAAGGGACCTGGGTTCAGTCCCTGGGTTGGGAAGATCCCCTGGAGAAGGGAATGGTAACCCACTCCAATATTCTTGCCTAGAGAATCCCATGGACAGAGGAACATGGTGGGGCTACAGTTCATGGGGGTCTCAAACAGTCAGCCACGGCTGAGTGACTAACACTTTTCATTTTCACTTTGCTCCCCTCTTGGTAGATTCTCATGAAATGCATACTTTGTAAATGTCAATTTTTATAGATATTTTTATTGAGCCCTTACTATGAATGAATGGTGAGCTTTGCTGCCATTTCCAGTCAGATCGGTGTCCTGTTTAGAGGGGAATAGGAAGAGAAGAGAAGGCAACTCTGAGGAAGAAAGAAACCTTGAGGTGAGGTTACTTCTATTGCTCTTTCTGTAACTGGAGATGAAGGTCCTTTTCCCCTATCACTCATTATTTCCAGAGAAAATGGGGGACAGGGAGAGGGATTCATCAGAGTTTATGTAGCAAAAAGAAAAGTTACAATCCTATTATACTCTCCATTCTGACCCCAACTGGTAGGAAAAGATATCCATTCTACTCACTCTATTACCTCAGTTTATGTCCTTACCCTATTTTGCTTCATTTTTTTCCTATTGTGATAAAACACACGTAACATAAAATGTACCATTTTAACATTCTAAAATGTACAATTCAGTGGCATTAGTACTTTCACATGGCTATGCAACCAGCACCACCGTCCATCTCTGGAACTTTTTCACCTTCCCAAACTGAAACTCTGTCTGAACCCATTAAACAATGTCCCTGTTCCCCCTCTCCTAGCTCCTGTAAACCACCATTCAACTTTCTGTCTCTGAATTTGACTGTTCTAAGTGAAATGGAACAGGACCCTGAGGGGTCTTCCCTGAAACAGGGCCCCGAGTCCACTGCCTCTTGTCTGTAGACAGAGGCCTTCCCTGAGTTCCAAAGAGCCATCTTAACCAAAGAAGTGATAAAATGTGAAAACAAAAGAAATCAAGACAAAATCTTAATAGTTTGTCCATAAAACAGAGTCAAGGACCTTTAGTTCCTCCTTAAGGACTATAGATAATATCCTGAGTCATATCTTTGAATTGTTTTGGAGATATTAGAACCCCCACCAGGTAGAAGTTAACTGTATGCTGATCACCAGCACACAGACCCCAGACTGGTTAGACTCAGAAAGTAGATGACTGAGATTTCGAAACTTCATCCTGTCACCCCATCAGTCAATCAAGCCTCTAACCCTCACCCCTAATGTTGTCTTCAAAAATCCCTTCCTTGAAAGCCATCCAGGAGTTCAGGGCTTGAGCATTAGCTGCCCATTATCCTTGCTTGACACGTTGCAATTAATATTATACTTTCCTTCACCACAGATTGGTATCAGTAAACCAGCTTTGCTGCTTGTCAGGTGAGTGTGAGATAAGCTGGGACCTGGGACCCTTGGCTGCAGTGCGGCAATGCTTGCACCTGGACAAACCTCTCCTCCAGCAACAAAGTACAAAGAAACTATATGTGACTAAAAATAACCGCATGTATGTGCAGTTGGGGCAAATTCTGGACCAAAAGATACAAAGAAGAAAAAAACCAAAAAACCCAACTGCCATTTCTGAAGAGCCAGAAGCAAAAACTGGGTGCTAGAAGTAAAAGCAGGGTACTGTACATTCCCATTGCACTCAGTACCACAAAGGGATGGGCAAACCACCTAAGCCACCCTTCCCTCTAGCCTGACCCTTGGACACACTCCTACCCTCATCCCATATAAGGAACGAGCTCCTCCCCACTACCTGAGCCCCACCCCAGGAGTGTGCAAGGGAACTTGTTACTTGTTATAGCTCCCTCCTGCAGCAAGCAGTGCAGGAGCCCCAATAAAGCCTCACCTGAATTTCTTTTCTGGCCTCTAGCCAATTTCTATTGACTTGGGATGACCAAGAATCCTGGGGTTGATATCAGTTGAACCCAAATTAGGTTCAGTAACAAACATATCTCCTGTAAGTGGAAGATATAAAATTTGCCTTTTGTGACGAGCTTATACCACTTAGCACAATATATTCTCAGTTCATCCATTTTTTTCTCTCTAAATATCTTTATTTAATACATTTTATTATTTAGAACAGTTTGAGGTTCAAAGAAAAATTGAGAGGAAGGTCCAGAGATTTCCTAACTATTTCCCATCCCTACACACACATAGCCTCTCTGATTATCAACATTCCCCACCAGAGTGATCCATTTGTTATAACTGATGAACCTCCGTTGACACATCATTATCCAAAAGTCCACAGCTTGCACTGGGGCTCACTCTTAGTGTTGCACATTCTGGAGGTTTGGACAAGGGTACAATGACATGTATCCATTGTTATAGTATCATACAGAGTAGTTTCACTGCCTAAAAATCCTCTGTGCTCTGCCTATTTATCCCTCAATTCCTGCTTTTTGCTTCATTTTCAAATAATCAATATAGAGAGCATTCCACTGCAAACTTCATACAAATAAAATATCTAAGGGGGTCATTTTAGGGGAAGTGCTCTCTATGGATCAGTGGGCAACATTACACAGGAAACTGAATACTGCTTATATCTCCTGACACCCTATAATGATTATAATATAGAAAAAGCATCAAGTTTTTTTAACCTGAAAATGTATTTATTTCATTGCCTTTTTTTTTTAAAGGAAAAGAACAACATTTCTGGCACCATCTCTATAGCTTGTAGACACACTATTTATCATACCCAATGTGCTGGACCTGGTCATGTACACACGCATCTTTTGGATTAGCACTATCCACCTGCATGCTTGCTAAGTCACGTCAGTCATGCCCAGCTCTTTGCAACCCCAAGGACTGTAGCCCATAAGGATCCTCTGTCCATGGTATTCTCAAGGCAAGAACACTGGAGTGGGTTGCCCTGGCCTACTCCAGGGGATCTTCCAGATCCAGGAATTGAGCCCATCAATCTCTTACATCTCCTACATTACAAGAGATGTAAGGGTCTCTTACATCTCTTGCCCTGGCAGGTGGGTTCTTTATCACTAGCACCACCTGAGAATCCCCACTTTTCACCTGGGATAGCTCATTCATTTCAGGGTCCCACATAGAATGTGAAAACGGGCCACAAAACACTGACTTGTTTACTCACCTGTCCAAAATCTATGTGTGTCTATTATAGAAACCATCATCTCAGTTTTAGAATGACTTCTGTACTTTCATAATCTGAAGGTAGTTTTGTTCTTTCCTTTTCTTTCTGGAGGCAGAGCAAATAGAAACAAAGGTGATACAGCAAAGCCAGGGATATTTGGGGGCAGCAGCAGGGGAAGCCAGTACAGGACTTGGATCTTCCTGCTTCCTCCCCTTTTCTCATACTCCAAACTAAGACTCATTCCACAAGGTTTCAAAGGAGGTTTTATCTTTCCTCATTACCTTATTCATTCTCCTAGCAAATCTGCTCTACCTCCAGACTTTCCTCGAGTCCATCTGCTTCTATCACCTGCCTAGTCCAAGCTTCCATGGATTCTCAATTACTGGACCTGGTTTCTCTGCATTCACTTTTGCCCCTTGAATCCATTCTCTAAGCAGCAGTAACATCCATCCAATTTGGGAAAACTGTGTGTGTTTTTTAAAAATGGCTATTGCTGACACGGTTGTTAACATTCTTCACTGTGAAAGTGAAAGTCGTTCAGTTGTATCTGACTCTTTGCGACCCCATGGACTGTATAGTCCATGGAATTCTCCAGGCCAGATTCATAGTGTGGGTAGCCTTTCCCTTCTCCAGGGGATCTTCCTAACCCAGGGATCAAACGCAGGTCTCCTGCATTGCAGGTGGATTCTTTACCAGCAGAGCCACCAGGGAAGCCCCCAAGAGTGAACGTCAACATTTTAGGAATTAGTGAACTAAAATGGACTGGAATGGGTGAATTTAACTCAAATGACAATTATATCTAGTACTGTGGGCAAGAATCCCTTAGAAGAAATGGAGTAGCCATCATAGTCAACAAAAGAGTCCTAAATGGACTACTCGGATGCAACCTCAAAAATGACAGAATGATTTCCAAGGCAAACCATTCAATACCACAGTAATCCAAGTCTATGCCCTGATCAGTAATGCTGAAGAAGCTGAAGTTGAACAGTTCTCTGAAGATCTACAAGACCTTCTAGAACTAACACTCCAAAAAAGATATCCTTTTCATTATAGGGGACTGGAATGCAAAAGTAGGAAGTCAAGAAACACCTGGAGTAATAGGCCTTGGAGTACAGAATGAAGCAGGGAAAAGGCTAATAGAGTTTTTCCAAGAGAACGCACTGGTCATAGCAAACACCCTCTTCCAACAACACAAAAGAAGACTCTACACATGGACATCACCAGATGGTCAACACCGAAATCAGATTGATTATATTCTTTGTAGCCAAAGATTGAGAAGCTCTATACAGTCAGGAAAAAACAACACCAGGAGCTGACTGTGGCTCAGATCATGAACTCCTTATTGCCAAATTCAGACTGAAATTGAAGATAGTAGGGAAAACCACTAGACCATTCAGGTATGACCTAAATCAAATTCCTTATGATTATACAGTAGAAGTAAGAAATAGATTCAAGGGATTAGATCTGATAGACAGTGCCTGAAGAACTATGAATGCAGGTTCATGACATTGTACAGGAGACAGGGATCAAGACCATCCCCAAGAAAAAGAAATGCAAAAAAGCAAAATGGCTGTCTGAGGAGGCCTTACAAATAGCTGTGAAAAGAAGAGAAGCGAAAAGCAAAGGAGAGAAGGAAAGACATACCCATTTGAATGCAGAGTGCCAAAGAATAGCAAGGAAAGACAAGAAAGCCATCCTCAATGATCAGTGCAAAGAAATGAAGGAAAACAATAGAATGAGAAAGACTAGAGGTCTATTCAAGAAAATTAGAGATGCCAAGGGAACATTTCATGCAAAGATGGGCTCGATAAAGGACAGAAATGGTATGGACCTAACAGAAGCAGCAGATATTAAGAAGAGGTGGCAAGAATACACAGAAGAACTATGCAAAAAAAGACCCTCACTACCCAGATAATCATGATGGTGTGATCACTCACCAAGAGCCAGACATCCTGAGGTGGGAAATCAAGCGGGACTTAGGAAGCATCACTACAAAGCTAGTGGAGATGATGGAATTCCGGTTGAGCTATTTCAGATCCTAAGAGATGACACTGTGAAAGTGCTGCACTCAATATGCCAGCAAATTTGGAAAACTCAGCAGTGGCCACAGGACTGGAAAAGGTCAGTTTTCATTCCAATCCCAAAGAAAGGCAATGCCAAAGAATGCTCAAACTACTGCACAATTGCACTCATCTCACACTCTAGTAAAGTAATGCTCAAAATTCTCCAAGCCAGGCTTCAACAGTACGTGAACCGTGAACTTCCAGATGTTCAAGCTGGATTTAGAAAAGGCAGAAGAACCAGAGAACAAATCGCCAACATCTGCTGGATCATTGAAAAAGCAAGAAAGTTCCAGAAAAACATCTACTTCTGCTTTATTGACTATGCCAAAGCTTTTGACTGTGTGGATCACAATAAGCTGTGGAAAATTCTGAACGAGATGGGAATACCAGACCACCTGACCTATCTCTCAAGAAATCTGTGTGCAAGTCAGGAAGCACTAGTTAGAACTGGACTTGGAACAACTCCTTGGTTCCAAGTAGGTAAAGGAGTACGTCAAGGCTGTATATTGTCACCCTGCTTATTTAACTTATATGCAGAGCACATCATGAGAAATGCTGGGCTGGAGGGAGCACAAGCTGGAATCAAGATTGCCAGGAGGAATATCAATAACCTCAGACATGCAGATGACACCACCCTTATGGTAGAAAGTGAAGAAGAACTCAAGAGCCTCTTGATGAAAGTGAAAGAGGAGGCTGAAGAAACTGGCTTAAAACTCAACATTCAGAAATCTAAGATCATGGCATCTGATCCCATACCTTAATGGCAAATAGATGAGTAACAGTGGAAACAGTGACAGACTTGTTTTTTTAGGCTCCAAAATCACTGCAGATGGTGACTACAGCCATGAAATTAAAGGAGTCTTGCTCCTTGGAAGAAAAGTCATGATCAACCTAGAGAGCTTATTAAAAAGCAGAGACATTACTTTGCCAACAAAGGTCTGTCTAGTCAAAGCAGTGGTTTTTCCAGTAGTCATGGATGGATATGAGAGTTGAACTATAAAGAAAGCTGAGCGCTGAAGAACTGATGCTTTTGAATTGTGGTGTTGGAGAAAACTCTTGAGAAAACTCTCTTGGACTGCAAGGAGATCCAACAAGTTCATCCTAAAGGAAATCAGTCCTCACTATTCATTGGAAAGACTGATGCTGAATCTGAAACCCCAGTACTTTAGCCATCTGATGCAAAGAACTGACTCATTTGAAAAGACTCTGGTGCTGGGAAAGATGGAAGGCGGGAGGTGAAGGGGATTACAGCAGATAAGATGGTTGGATGGCATCACAAACTCAATGGACATGAGTTTGAGTAAACTCAGGGAGTTGGTGATGGACAGGGAGGCCAGCATGCTGCAGTCCATGGGGTTGCAAGGAGTTGGACAGGACTGAGCAACTGAACTGAACTGTTGCTGATATACAGCTACTATGTATAAAATAGTTCTTTAATGAGAACCTATTGTATAGCACAGGGAAATCTACCCAATGCTCTGTGGTATATTAAATGAGATAGGAAGCTAAAAGAGGGGATATGTGTACATGTATGGCTGGTTTACTTTGCTATATAGCAAGAAACTAACACAACAGTAATCTAATAAAAATTAATAAAAAGTAAAGAAATAAATATTTTAAAACATACATGGAGTAGAACATATAACTGCCGTGCTGAAATCCTCTAACAGCTTCCCATTACATTTAGAACTGAACTCCTAAAAGGCCCACAAGACGCCACCTGACGTGGTCCTTGGTCATCTGTTGGCTCAGCCTTTTACTTGCTCAATCTCCAAATTCCTCCTTCAGAACTCTCTCAGGCTCCTTCCCTCACCACATTCTTTCCCTCAAGCCTCCTCATGGCTGGCTCTGCCCATCTCTCAGTCCATTGAGGCACCATGTTTTCATTGTGATGGACAACCTTATTAAAAGTTCCCCCTGCACACCCTTATCATCTCATTTCTTGGGGCACTTCTCTCATAACTTGCTAGTCTCTGAAATACTAATACTTACTCACTGTAGAATGAGTACATTCTAGAAAGTACATTCTCTGAGAGCTGCTATACCTAACTTGCTTATGGCTATACCTCAGTATCAGGAATGGTGAGTGCTTCCTGGATACTCCTACAGTGAATTAAAAAAGGCAGAAAGAACAAAATAGATGGCATTGCTGACTGTCTTTGTTGCTGAAAGAGGTTATTTTTCTAGAACTTTCCATAGTGAATATTCAAAACTTAATCAACTTTTTAAAAAGCTGGTTATTTTTTAAATAGTGGAGTGAGGATAGGCATGAGACCCTTCGCGAAGCCCTGTGAAGCTACTTGGCAACTTTTGCTAGCCCATAACTGCTGAGGCCCATCTTTCCACCAGGTGTTTTTGCTAAAGCCGAAAGGCTGATATCGTAGCATCGAGTACTAACATGTTGTCCCGCAGTTAGAATTCTAGGTCAGTGTTTCCACTGATGATGGAATCACTTCTATCCAACTGGCACTGGATCCAATCCCACTTCTCTGACTTTGCGCAACTACCTGAAATTTATGACAGGTCTTGGCAAGTTGCAAGCAGTTGAAAGGACGTGTCTTATGGGGAAAGAAGAGGTGGTTAGAGGAGCAGAGCTAGGGGTGGGGGAGGTGGTAATGTATGATGTTTCTCAAATTCAGAGAAATGGAATTTTGGAATGTCATCTAGAGTTATCTATCTATGCAATCTGAGAGCCGGTCTCTCCCAGCGTTGTCCTGGAGCAGTGGACAGAAAAATTATGATACATTCCCCTGTAAGTCAGCACAAAGCCATTCCCAGATGATTGTCCAAAGATTGGGGTGGAGATTTGCAGAGCTGGGAAATGGGATGAAATTACCATCATCTTTAAGGCTGTCTATCTGTATCAAAATACAAAGGATTTTCAGTGTGTCTTAGACACATTTTGGGGTATCTGTTATCAGATTCAAATTGTAGATCTCAGGAACTTAGTGCAATTCCTTCCTTTTCTGTTGAGGAAAATGGTCCATAGGTGAAGGGATGGTGTCAGGTTGGGCCAGTCCTGCCATCAGTGGCTTCATAGATGTTATCCCATGTGCCCTGCTGGTAATCTCTTCCCCCATTTCACAGAAGGAAAAGCTGAAACCCTGCTCATGTATCTGTCTAGGGTCACCAAGAATCTGAGAAATCAGACCAAGGAGAGAACAACAAATCATCACCCTTCTATTCCAGAGAATATGACCCTTCTTCTACACATGTCCCCCCTTATTAAAATGATTTAAAGTTGTCGGTCAAGTCATTTAAATTCTCCAAACAGAGAGCGAACTCAGAGAAATACGAGCTGAACCTGAGCAATACACAAGATCTAGAACGTGAAGGGTGTGAGCAGAAGCAGTCGTACAAGCATGGGCATGTGCTGCCTTGTCCAGTGCCTCAGGATGCTGCCAATCCCTCCACAGAACACTGCATCCTCTCCCAACAGCAGGCAAGCCTGCAGACATTATTTCTGACTTTGAATTGGTGCTGCTTCCTAGTCGGCCAGCCCCAGAGTTGATCCCTGATATCTCAAGCAGCCTTGGTTAAGCTTGTCCATTTTTTTCTCTGTCCTTTCTACCATCCCTTTTCACCCCAAGCTCCTTCTCACCTCTCTTTAGTCATTTATCTCCAAGTTCACTGTTGCTGTTTTGCTGGTCTTCCATCTTTCTGCAACTGCTCAGTGCCACACAGACATTTTAAACTATCCTTAGGGGGATGGCTCAGAGGAGCAGCTTTCTGGCTGGTGTGCAATATAATTTTTTAGCTATATAAATTTTGAAGTGTGTTTATATAGAAGGCCCAGTGTTTGGGAGGTTTTCTCTTCTTCCCTGTGTTTTGAACTTGGCTTGTTTACATACTGCTTTGGTACCTAGAGACACATATGGTACCTTGCTTTTGTTTTCTTACATGTTGAAAAATCTGGATAGCATTTGTTGTTCCAAAATTATTTTCTACTTTTTAAAGTTTTCCTGAGGCAAATGTTACACATGATTGCTTTAAAATATTTAAGCATTCTAGAAATTCAGAGTGTAGACAGAGAATGTCCAACCTTCAAGATAATTTCACTTTAGGTGTGGATTTTTTTTTAATTAAAAAAAAATTTTTGTGCTTAGCTTGATTTTATTTTTCTTTCTTTCTTTCTTCTTTTTACTTTACAATATTGTACTGATTTTGCTATACATTGACAGGTGTGTTTTTTAAATAGATAATATATTCATATGATTCACAAGTCAAACATATAGAAGTTTTGCAGTGAAAATGTCCTAGTTTTCCACCAATTTAGGTCCCATAGCATCTCCACTTGTAGCTACTTTTATCAGTTGCTTTTGGATCTTTCCAGGGTTTCTTTAGCAAATATAAGAAAATACAAATATATATTTATTCCATCCCTTTCTTTTGCACAAAAGGTAGCAAACTACATGCACTATTTTTGCAGCTTGCTTTTTAATTTTTACAACAGAGCAAAATTTGGTTTAGAACATAAAGAAATCAAAGATAAAAGGCAATATACACACATGTGCATACACACATATGGACATGCACACTTCTTTTTTTGGTATAACTAAGCACTCATCTCACACACTAGTAAAGTAATGCTCAAAATTCTCCAAGCCAGGCTTCAGCAATATGTGAACCATGAACTTTCAGATGTTCAAGCTGGTTTTAGAAAAGGCAGAGGAACCAAGATCAAATTGCCAACATCTGCTGAATCATTGAAAAATCAAGAGTTCCAGAAAAGCATCTATTTCTGCTTTACTGACTATGCCAAAGCCTTTGGTTGTGTGGATCACAATAAACTGTGGAAAATTCTGAAAGAGATGGGAATGCCAGACCATCTGACCTGTCTCCCAGACCACTTGACCTGTCTCTTAAGAAATCTGTATGCAGGTCAGGAAGCAACAGTTAGAACTGGACATGGAACAACAGACTGGTTCCAAATACGTAAAGGAGTATGTCAAGCCTGTATATTGTCATTCTGCTTATTTAACTTATATGCAGAGTACATCATGAGAAATGTTGGGCTGGAAGAAGCACAAGCTGGAATTAAAATTGCCAGGAGAAATACCAATAACCTCAGATATGCAGATGACACCACCCTTATGGCAGAAAGTGAACAAGAACTCAAGAGCCTCTTGATAACAGTGAAAGTGGAGAGTGAAAAAGTTGGCTTAAAGCTCAACATTCAGAAAACTAAGATCATGGTATCTGGTCCCATCACTTCCTGGCAAATAGATGGGGAAACAGTGGCTGACTTAGTTTTTTGGGCTCCAAAATCACTGCAGATGGTGATTGCAGCCATGAAATCAAAAGATGCTTAGTCCTTGGAAGGAAAGTTATGACCAACCTAGATAGCATATTAAAAAGCAGAGAAGCTACTTTGCCAACAAAGGTCCATCTAGTCAAGGCTATGGTTTCTCCAGTAGTCATATATGGATGTGAGAGTTGGACTATAAAGAAAGCTGAGCATTAAAAAATTGATGCTTTTGAACTGTGATGCTGCAGAAGACTCTTGAAGAGTCCCTTGGACTTCAAGGAGACCCAAGCAGTCCATCCTAAAGGAGATCAGTCCTAGGTGTTCATTGGAAGGACTGATGTTGAAGTTGAAACTCCAATACTTTGGCCACCTGATGCGAAGAGCTGACTCACTGGAAAAGACCCTGATGCTGGGAAAGATTGAGGGCACGAGAAGGGGATGACAGAGGATGAAATGGTTGGATGGCATCACTGACTCAATGGCTATGGGTTTAAGTGGACTCTGAGAGTTGATGATGGACAGGGAGACCTGCCGTGCTGCGGTACATGGGGTTACAAAGAGTTGGACACGACTGGGCGACTGAATTGAACTGAACTGAAGCAGGCTAGATTAACTGAGTCAATAATTATTTGGCCTGCTTCTCTTTATGGGCCTTAGTAAGAAATAAACCATTAAGAAGGTCTGATGTTCCTTTCTGATAAAACAGTTTTGGATGAGAATATCCTGTTTGAGAGGTAACAGCGTAAGATGGGAGCAGGGGAGCCAGTCTAAGAGCCAGAACTGCTCGGGTTCACGTTTTGCTTATTCAAACACACTGAGACGCATCTCTTTTAGGGCCAACCAAAATTGAGCAGCTGAACTGAACTGAACTCTGAGCAATGTATTTAAAAGAATATAAGCGTTGAAAGGCCCCTCTGGATGGTGCTATCTAGCCCCTCATCTTACAGAGGACTAGAAAGTAATTCATCTCTGATCACACAGCACATTAATGGCAGAAACAGAAACTGGATTGCTCTTCTTTGTTCTTAGACCAGTGTTCGAAAGACTATTTCCTGCTATTCTCCATTTCCTTGTAGAGGAAGGTAGTAGCCTAGTCCTGTCACTAGTCCATCTTCAGAGGAACACTGGGTGGCCTGAGCTCAATTCGCTTAGCTGCGTCCCTGGGCTCTCCTAATTGCAACTGACCGAAATCCCACTCAAACCATCAGAGGGGAGATGAATCCATCTTTGAACCTGAAACCAAACCTCAGAGCAAATGGACAAAGGTAAGGATTTGCTTCAGGGACAATTTGGACAAGACATCTATGTGCTGGGACTTCCTTCCTTGGTTTCTGTTTTGAAAATCATGTTGGAAGGACTCCAAGGGCCCTTGGGTCACATACCCACTCCTACACTCAGAGGGGGCAGAACAATAGGATAAGCAGCAGCCACTGAATTGTGATAAGGAAGCCAGAGGGACTAGTTCAAATCCCGAAGGGGATGCTCCTTGCAGAAAAAAAGCCCGAAAAGGCTGGAAAGGCGAACACGACATTTCCCCCCTAACCTTCCCACTCCTTTGCACAGCTGGGCCCAATGACCTCATCTCAACTTCTGTCAGTGACCAGAATCTTGAGATGTTCTGCTGATGTGCCTGGCCCCCCAAACATTTCAGTTCATCACCATGCAGGCAGATTCCTTAGAGTGAGATATTAGCCCACCAGAAATCCAAGTTTCAACAGAAAATCAATAATTGACATTATATTCTGAACCAAAGTTTTAAGCGATATCACAAAAGAAGGACATTTTTATTTTTAAATCACTAAGTTCTTATCGCTGCAAACTGCACATGAACTTAAATGGCTGATCTCAGAAGACTATACATCACTGGGAAATATTTATCACAGGCAAGAACACTTTATCTATCCCAGAGCCTCAAAAAAAATCTCTCTTTTCTATGCACCCTGTCTTATTATTTCAGATTGAGCTTCTGAGATTTATTCATTTCATTCTTCTTCATTCTTCTCAAAAAGAAGAGATATTTCATTCTCTCCTTCAGACTGGTTTAAAAAAATACAGCATTGTTTGTTCTGCAAAAGTCTCAAAGACTCTTCAGTTCCATTTATGTATTTCAGCCAGATTCCAGAGCTTTCCAAAGTCTCACTAGTTTCAAACAGGAAGAAGGCCAACAGGAGCAGACCCCCTCCCTCCACAGGAGTGGAGGCTCAGATGTTCTTTGCTGCCTCAGCCTCTGGCCACAACTGATTAACTGTTGCCCCCAATCCAACGTGTGTCCCTCAAAAATCTCTTTTTAGGATTTTAAGGTCAAACATATATACGAAAAGATGTACCATCTTAACCATTTTTAAATGTGAAAAGAAAGTGAAAGTCGCTCAGCCATGTCCAGTACTTTGTGAACCCATGGATTGGGGCCTGCTGGGCTCCTCTGTCTATGGAATTCTCCAGGCCAGAATACTGGAGTGGGGAGCCATTCCCTTTTCCAGGTAATCTCCCTGACTCAAGGATCAAACCCAGGTCTTCCACATTGCATGAGGATTCTTTACTGTCTGAGCCACCAGGGAAGCCCATTTTTCAATGTACAGATCAGCAATGTTAAGTACAGCACATTGTCATGCAACCCATCTCCAGAACTCTCTTCATCCTAAAGAACCAAAGTTCCATTCGTACTAGACAACTCCCCATGCCTCCCTCCCCTTAAGCCCTGGCAGCCACCACGCTACTTTCGGTTCCAATGACTATGGCTACTCCAGGTGCTTCATAAAAGAGCAATAATACAGTATTTGTCTTTTTGTGGCTGGCTATTTCACTTAGCATAGTGTCCTCAAGGAACCTTTTCAGATTCCCTTCTCTAGCATATACATCGTAGCATACGTGTGTCAGAACTCTCTTTCTCTTTAAGGCTGAAGAATATTCCATTGTTTGTATATACCACATTTTGCCTATCCATTCATCAGTCCATAGACACTTGGGTTTCTTCCACCTTTTGGCTATTGTGAATACTATGAATTCACAAAACTGCTATGAATCAGTCAGCTCAGTTCAGTTCAGTTGCTCAGTTATGTCCGACTCTCTGCAACCCCATGAATCACAGCACACCAGGCCTCCCTGTCCATCACCAACTCCCAGAGTCTACACAAACCCATGTCCATCGAGTTGGTGACACCACCCAACCATCTCATCCTCTGTTGTCCCTTTCTCCTTCTGCCCTCAATCTTTCCCAGCATCAGGGTTTTTTCCAATGAGTCAGCTCTTCACATGAGGTAGCTAAGTATTGGAGTTTCAGCTTCAACATCAGTCCTTCCAGTGAATACCCAGGACTGAGCTCCTTTAGGAAGGACTGGCTGGGTCTCCTTGCAGTCCAAGGGACTCTCAAGAGTCTTCTCCAACACCACAGTTCAAAAGCATCAATTCTTCGGTGCTCAGCTTTCTTTATAGTCCAACTCTCACATCCATACATGACCACTGGAAAAACCATAGCCTTGACTAGATGGACCTTTGTAGGCAAAGTAACTTCTCTGCTTTTTAACATGCTGTCTAGGTTGGCCATAAAGGAAAGTTGATGCATACTTTCCTTCCAAGGAGTAAGCGTCTTTTAATTTCATGGCTGCAATCACCATCTGCAGTGGTTTTGGAGCCCAGAAAAATGAAGTCAGCCACTGTTTCCACTGTTTCCCCATCTATTTGCCAGGAAGTGATGGGACCAGATGTCATGATCTTAGTTTTCTGAATGTTGAGCTTTAAGCCAACTTTTTCACTCTCTTCTTTCACTTTCATCAAGAGGCTCTAGAGTTCTTGTTCACTTTCTGCCATAAGGGTGGTATTATCTGCCTATCTGAGGTTATTGATATCTCTCCCAGCAATCTTGATTCCAGCTCATGCTTCTTCCAGCCCAGCATTTCTCATGATGTACTCTACATATAAGTTAAATACGCAGGGTTACAATATACAGCCTTGACGTATTCCTGCTCTGAATACGAGTATACAAATACCTCTTTGAGACTCTACTTTCAATTCTGGTGGATATATACCCCAAAATGGAATACTGGATTGTGTGGCATTCTATTTTTAATATTTTTTTGAGGACCCATCATACTATTTTCTACAGCACCTACCCTATCTTACATTCCCACCAACAGTGCACAAGGACTCCAGTTTCTCCACATCCTTGCCAATGATTGTTACTTTCATTATAGTTTTCTGTTCTATAGTAGTCATTCTAATGGGTGTAATTTCATTTCCCCAAGATTTTTAAATGAAACTAAGGGAGGAAGTCAGACTCTCCCATGATGGAAGCTATGGAGATAGGACTCTAAAGTTAATTGTCATATTTCTTGACACATGAAGACAGTCTGTGTTGTTACTTTAATTTTATCCCATTCAACCTTTTATTTATTTATTTGCTTATTTTGTGGTTGCATTGGGTGTGAGTTGTGGTGTGTGGGATCTTTGTTGTGGTGCACGAACTCTCTAGTTGGAGCACACAGGCTCAGTATTTGAGTTGCATTGGCTTAGCTGCTCCATATGGCATATGGGATCTTAGTTCCCCAACCAGAGACAGAACCCACATCCCCTGCATTGCAAGGCAGGTTCTTAACCAGTGGACCACCAGGGAAGTCCTCATGGTGAATTTTTAGGACACAAATTAATTCTACCTGTTTCCCCTCCAACATCTGGAACCCAACTGAAACCTTTTCAAAAAGCCCAATAGACTTCAAAAGGGATCAAAATAATAGCATCAGTACCTTTCAAGGAGGACTGGAAACTATAACTGGAAGTCTAGCTTGTCTTCCCATTCCTCTTCCCCCACTAAATGGAATTTATTTACCAGGCAACAGAGGCAGAGAAGGCCCTGGCAGGTTTACTATACAGAAAGACTACATACTGCCTGGGAACAGGCAGGATCCACAATAGAACCAGAAGGAGAAGGCAGTGCATGGAACTACCCCTTCGCCAATCTCATGGCCGGAATAAGCCACTCCTTCATCTTGGAAGAAAGGAGTCTGGAAAAAAGAATGGAAGTTTAGTCCCCAAAAGCTCTGAAAAAGCTCGTTTTGGGGGACTTTGAAGAAATCTCTCTCCCCTTGCCTCCCCAATAGTTACAACCTTTGGGCTTCTTACCGCATAGGACTCAGCACTGCAAAAAGACAACTGTTCTTGCTGTGAAAGGATGCTGTGTTCACTTGAGCAGGGCTGTTTCCTGATGTTGTTACAACTTCTTTGTGAAGACCCTGAGGTCAGCTATAGGACCTGAAGGCTCTGAAATGGGACTGCACAGAACATGATTAAATATGCTCGAGGCTGTTCTGGTGCCCAAGCATGAACATTCACTCCCCAATCTGTCTTTCAGTTCACATTCTCCCATGTAGGACATTCAACAGAGCTCACCAGAGATTATGTAAGAAACTCAAATGAAGGCATGAAATGACTCCAAATAATAAATGCCAACAATATTAAAATGCCCTGATTTGAACTATATGAAATGCTTCCACATTATTAAATCCTCAGGGAGGAATTAAAGTCCAAAGAAATAAATACCCTTTCTCTTGAAGGTTGAGCTCTAAAGAAATTAAAAGTCCACAATTTTTTCCTGCTGAATTTCTTTTTGGTTCAGGGTAGGGAAGAGGATGTCATTGAGCAATAGTGGTAGAGTCTGGCTCTTTCTCCAGCCACTTCCCTGCAAAACAATCTGGGCTTCAGGCTCTCCAGGCTGTCACTCCCTTGGTCAGTTGTCTGGAGTCAGTGACTTGCGAACTTAAAGTCAGCTGGGAGAAACCCACCCTCATGGGGTCAGTACTGCAGCCACGGGGCCCTCTCCTCATCTGGCGAAGTCTAAGGCTGGCTGAAGCATGTGCTATGGTGATAGCTCTTCTCAAAAGGTGCTTCTCCTCAAACTCAGCAAGAGGAGACCCATCTCAGAGGCATCTCTGCCTGCCTGGAGGTTAAGACTGCCCCAGCTATAGCAAGTGCATTGCCTCTTCCACATGGGACCCTGAAGTTCTTGAAGAAATGGAACTGTTTCTAACTTCTCCAAGAGTCTCTCTTCAAAGAGAGGCAGGCCTGTGATGTGAAGAGCGTGGTAGCTGTGGATGCTACCACGTACTTAGAGAGTCAGCCACCTGCAAGACCAAAGCTGTTTAACCCAAGGCCCAAGCTATTCGACTCTCCTTCAAGGGAGAATGGGGGCTATGGAGAAACATTATTGATATTTATAGTCATCACAGTTACAATAGTATAGTATTAATAGTTAGGTAAGACATATCTTTTCACTGTAGGGAAGAATTCTGTGTTTCAAGTTGACCAGACAGGGAGAAGCTCTAAACGATTACATTGCCTCTGTAAGTTATGGACGAGATTTACCTGAGGTTAGTGGAAAGTTTAATCCTTGTCCTCTTTGAAAAAGGTAAATACTCAAAGCTGTGGACAACTGAAAGTCTTCAGCCTGGTGTTTATTTTAACCTAAGGTTAAAGGTCTAAAATGTTAACCTCCAGAGGATAAACAAGGTCTTACTGTATAGAATAGTGAAGTATATTCAATAGCCTATGATAAATCTTAATGAAAAAGAATATGGAGATATATAACTGAATCACATTGCTGTATAGCTGAAATCAACATCACATTATAACTCAAGCATATGCCAATAAAATTAGAATTTTAAAAATCCTATTAAGTTTTGTTTTTTGTTATCCTTTTTTTAAGAGAGAAAAACTTTCTCTACATTTCAAGGACTTTGAGGACATGAAATAACCCAACTAATGCTCACTGGTCTCTCAACAACAAAGTTAATGATTATTTGGTCTATTGATATCCTTACCTCCTTCTAACTGCTTCGTTGTTTGCTGTATTTTGAATTCCCACTGGTTTGAAATTTCAAGCCTGTACAAAGAGAGCAGGGGTGCTTGGTCAGGCCCTTTCAACCCTGTAGTACATGATACGCCTGCGAGCAGCTAGTCTCCTACACCAAGTGGTTGCCTGAAGTCAGAGGGTACTTGTGCTATTGTTTTTAAAACTCTTTGACCAAGTTATATTTTAGACTTCTGTAGCTGTGTCAGTTTGAAAACTCAAGTTTTTTGTGTAACGAAACGGTTTTTAAAATGGGAATCTAACAAAAATTACCTTAAGAGTATTGGGAGTTTAAGAGCTCAGGGAAACTAGGCTTTGGACTTCCTTGGAGGTTCAGGGGTTAAGAATCCACCTGCCAGTGCAGGGGACATGGGTTTGATCTGTAATCCAGGAAGATCTCACATGCCACGGGGCAACGAAGCCCATGGGCCACAACCACTGGGCCCACACGCTGCAACTACTGAAGCCCATGACTCCTAGAGCCTGTGCTCCACAACGAAAAGCCCATGCTCGCCACAACTAGAGAAAGGCCATGCACAGCAATGAAAGCCCAGCAGAGCCCCTAAAATAAATAAACAGATAATAAAGTTAAATAAAAAATTTTTAAATTCATGTAAAAAAGAAAGCTGTGCTTTGGAAGTAATAATGCACAAATGGAGGACTTCAAGCTATAAAATAAAGCAAATGTGTAAGATTTGTATTCTCTGTGCCGCAGTTGTGTCAGAGAGGATAAATATTTGGGGACGGACCCATTAGTGGACTGTGAACCCTATTTAGCAGGTTGCAAACATAATTGTCATTAAAGGAATGAAATGAAATAGAACACATCAGAAGGACTCACTAGAAGTACAGTAAGATCTGATGAAAATTTCCACTCATTATGTGCACTCACAGGTAGGCGTGGACCAGGACAATATCTGTCACTTTGCATAAAATAGAATTTTTACCGTGGGTGTGGCTTTTAAGAAAAGTTTGAATACACTATAATGTAGAAACACCTCAGGTGTCCAAACACTGAGAGGAGGTTACACAGTGAAGCTCATTTCCCACAGCTATATATGACAGAAGGAAAGTAGGACCTCAATCAAATCCCTTATGATTACACAGTGGAAGTGAGAAATAGATGTAAGGGACTAGATCTGATAGACAAGAATGCCTGATGAATTATGGACAAAGGTACATGACATTGTACAGGAGACAGGGATCAAGACCATCTCCGTGGAAAAGAAACACAAAAAAGAAAAATGGCTGTCTGAGGAGGACTTACAAATAGGTGTGAAAAGAAGAGCAGTGAAAAGCAAAGGAGAAAAGGAAAGATATTCCCATCAGAATGCAGAGTTTCAAAGAATAGCAGGGAGAGATAAGAAAGCCTTCCTCAGCGATCAATGCAAAGAAATAGAGGAAAACAACAGAATGGGAAAGACTAGAGATCTCTTTAAGAAAATTAGATACCAAGGGAACATTTCATGCAAAGATGGGCTTGATAAATGACAAAAATGGTATAGACCTAACAGAAGCAGAAGATATTACGAAGAGGCGGCAAGAATACAGAAAAGAACTATACAAAAAAAGATCTTCATGACCCAGATAAGCACGATGGTGTGATCAGTCACCTAGAGCCAGATAGCCTGGAATGTGAAGTCAAGTGGGCCTTAGAAAGCCTCACTACAAACAAAGCTAGTGAAGATGATGGAATTCCAGTTGAGCTATTTCAAATCCTAAGAGATGACACTGTGAAAGTGCTGCACTCAATATGCCAGCAAATTTGGAAAACTCAGCAGTGGCCACAGGACTGGAAAAGGTCAGTTTTCATTCCAATCCCAAAGAAAGGCAATGCCAAAGAATGCTCAAACTACTGCACAATTGCACTCATCTCACACGCTAGTAAAGTAATGCTCAAAATTCTCCAAGCCAGGCTACAGCAATACATGAACTGTGAACTTCCAGATGTTCAAGCTGGTTTTAGAAAAGGCAGAGGAACCAGAGGTCAAATTGCTAACATCCGCTGGTTCATTGAAAAAGCAAGAGAGTTCCAGAAAAACATCTATTTCTGCTTTATTGACTATGCCAAAGCTTTTGACTATGTGATTACAATAAACTGTGGAAAATTCTGAAGGAGATGGGAATACTAGACCATCTGACCTGTCTCTTGAGAAACCTGTATGCAACTCAGGAAGCAACAGCTAGAACTGGACATGGAACAACAGACTGGTTCCAAATAGGTAAAGGAGTACGTCAAAGCTGTAAATTGTCATCCTGCTTATTTAACTTATATGCAGAGTACATCATGAGAAACACTGGGCTGGAAGAAGCACAAGCTGTAATTAATATTGCCAGGAGAAATATCAATAACCTAGATATGCAGACGATACCACCCTTAAGTCAGAAAGTGAAGAGGAACTAAAAAGCCTCTTGAAAGTGAAAGAGGAGAGTGAAAAAGTTGGCTTAAAATCAACATTCAGAAAACTAACATCATGGCATCCGGTCCCATCATTTCATGGGAAATAGATGGGGAAACAGTGTCAGACTTTATTTTTCTGGGCTCCAAAATCACTGCAGATGGTGATTGCAGCAATGAAATTAAAAGACGCTTGCTCCTTGGAAGAAAAGTTATGACCAACGTAGACAGCATATTAAAAAGCAGAGACATTACTTTGCCAAGAAAGGTCCATCTAGTCAAAGGTATGGTTTTTCCAGTGGTCAAGTATGGATGTGAGACTTGGACTATAAAGAAAGCTGAGCGCCTAAGAATTGATGTTTTTGAACTGTGGTGTTGGAGAAGACTCTTGAGAGTCCCTTGGACTGCAAGAAGATCTTACCTTTTTGAAGGATTGCATCATTTTGCATTTCTACCAGCAACCTGAGAAGTTCAGCTGCTTGCAACCTTACCAGCCCTTGGTTTTGTCAGTTCAGTTGCTCAGTGGTGTCCGAATCTTTGCAATGCCATGAACTGCAGCACACCAGGCCTCCCTGTCCATCACCAACTCCTGGAGTTCACTCAAACTCATGTCCATTGTGTTGGTGATTCCATCCAACCATCTCATCCTCTGTCATCCCCTTCTCCTCCCACCTTCAGTCTTTCCCAGCATCAGGGTCTTTTCAAATGAGTCAGTTCCTTGCATCAGGTGGACAAAGTACCGGAGTTTCAGGTTCAGCATCAGTCCTTCCAGTGAATATTCAGGACTGATTTCCTTTAGGATGGACTGGTTGGATCTCCTTGCAGTCCAAGGAGGGACTCTCCAGAGTCTTCTCCAACATCACAGTTCAAAAGCATCAATTCTTCAGTGCTCAGCTTTCTTTATAGTCCAACTTTCACATTCATACATGACTACTGGAAAAAACATAGCTTTGACTAGACGGACTTTTGTTGGCAAAGTAATGTCTCTGCTTTTTAATATGCTGTCTAGGTTGGTCATAATTTTTCTTCCAAGGAACAAGCGTCTTTTAATTTCATTGCTGCAGTCACCATCTGCAGGTGATTTTGGAGCCCCCCAAAATAAAGTTTGTCACTTTTTCCATTGTCTCACCATCTATTTGCCACGAAGTGTTGGGACCAGCTGCCATGATCTTAATTTTCTGAATGTTGATTTTAAGCCAACTTTTTCACTCTCCTCTTTCACTTTCATCAAGAGGCTTTTTAGTTCTTCCCTTTCTGTCATAAGTGGTGTTATTGGCATATATGAAGTTGATATTTCTCCAGGCAATCTTGATTCCAGCTTGAGCTTCATCTAGCCAAGTATTTCTCACGATGCACTGTGCATGTAAGTTAAATAAGCAGGATGACAATATACAGCCTTGACGTACTCCTTTCCTGATTTGGAACCAGTGTGTTGTTCCATGTCCAGTTCTAACTATTGATTCTTGATCAGCATACAGATTTCTCAGGAGGCAGGTCAGGTGGTCTGGTATTTCCATCTCTTGAATAATTTTCCAGAGTTTATTGTGATACACACAGTCAAAGGCTTTCACATAGTCAATAAAGCAAAAGCAGCTGTTTTTTTGGAGCTCTCTTGCTTTTTTGATGATCCAGCGGATGTTGGCAATTTGATCTCTGGTTCCTCTGCCTTTTCTAAATCCAGCTTGAACATCTGGAAGTTCACAGTTCACATACTGTTTTTACAGGTAGTATTAAGATATCTAATATAGGTTTTCCATTCTCACTCTACTGTTAAAGGGCCAACACGACATCCTGTCTATCCTGTTACTCCTGTAACACTCAATCCATGATTAATGAACTAAATAGTACTGTAGTCTCTTAGTAACAATCAGGTAGGACCTTCCAGAAGAAATCTTACACTCTCAACTTTTTCCTAATCTCACCTTTCAGTCTGATTGAACTAAACACTTAGCTGTGCATATTTCACAGGGAGACATAATTTAATCCAGAGACGTGTGATCACATACTCTCAAAATACTCTGCCATTTATAAATTCTATTCAGATGGGGAAAGGTGCTTTCTGTGAGAGCCCTGCTCTTTCGCACTTCCAATGCAAAAGGAAGGCTTTTCTCTCAGTGCCTTCCTTAAACATTTCCTCTCTTAATAAGGAAACAGGATCACAACGTAATTAAGAGCATGGTTTCTACTTATCCATGAAATACATACAGAATCAGGAACACAGAGAACAGCCTGGTGGTTGCAGGGGGGAAGGGGTGGGAGAAGGTTG